>JANKKB010030158.1:0-61595 GCA_026225775.1 Bursera palmeri
TCACATTAATAGCACTTAAAGTGTAAAAACAATGATTTAAACTCTTAATAAACATACACTTTTAAGTGCTAATCAAGCGATCTCCTCGAATAGACGAACGTGGAACTAAATTGATCCGTGATCTGCGCTTCAACAGGTAATACGTAACCTGTAATCTACATATTTGTTTTATGTATGTTTTTCTTACATATTGGTTAAAATTATTTTGTGAACTGCATTTGCAGGCGTCAATGATATTAAATGATGTGCTTAGGCTATATCCACCTTTGACGAAACTGTCTCGATATACTAGCCAGGAAACCAACATAGGAGGGATCTCTGTTCCGCCCGGGGTGGACGTTCTGTTTCCAGTATTATTTCTGCATTATGATCCCAGGTATTTGGGTGAGGACGCACAAGAATTTAATCCAGATAGATTTGCTGAAGGAGTTGCAAAGGCGTCAATTGATCAACTTTCCTATCCATTTGGCTGGGGCCCCAGAGTCTATCTGGGCCAGAACGTTGCCATTATAGAAGCAAAGATGGGCTCTAGCCATGATTCTTCAAAACTTCTCCTTCCGACTCTCACCCTCTGACACTCATTCTCCTTGCACTGTCATAACTCTTCAACAGCATCATGGGGCTCCAATTGTACTCCAGCAAATGTAAGGTCTATCCTTAGACATAAATAAGCTTTAAGCACGCATGCTTGTAATTTCACATTCCTAAGAAATGTTGGGATTCAAGCTGGGAATGAGTTGTTGGTGAAGAGGAAATTAAGTATGTTGTTTGCCTTTTGACTTGTTACATATTGCTGTCAGTTTTGTATTTATATGAAAATAAAATTTGTGGATTTGCAGCATGATTGCGCGCTGTAGTTTTCTACTTTGATATCTTTCTTTTAACGTAAATGTACAGCAAAAACTACTTTTAAGGTTTGATTTAAAAAGAGTTTAGATCCTTGTGAAAAAAAGCCCAATTAAGATATGTTTTTTAAATTTAATTCATTTTAAAAAATTTAAATATTATGATTTATCAAATACTAAATTGTATCGATCGAACACTATCTGTTATTCAACAGGTACTGTCAAATTATATTTTGTCAGCCAATGATATTCAATGCTCAACATGTACTAAATTTTTCACAAATGGATCAAAACTCAAATGCTACCTTAAAAAGTGAAATAAACAAATTCTTCAGTGTGGTATGCATAAAAGCCTAAACTCTACTGTGTGGATTTGAGCTTCCGTCACAAATGAACCTCGATCTCAAATGGGCCCCAACTCTCTTGATCGTCAATTCATGGACTTCAATTGAAGACCAACGAAGTAAGTTGACCAATGCGCTAGCTCGGCTTGCAGACATTGGACCTAGAAGAAGATATGAGACTAGATCGAGCACAAGGCTTACCGTATTTCTTTCTCGTAAATTAATTAATGTCGGGGAATTTGGCTCTCAAGATACGCGTAGCTTATGCATGCTTTAGATTATTAACATAGGAATCTGCCAGTTCAAGTCCTTTGTCTTATAAGCTGTTTCTTTCATTTCTTCCCTTCAAGTCCCTTTGTCTTATTAGTTGTTTCTTTCATGTTTGCTAATCGAGGCAAGTTGGTCTCACTTGGAACGTTTATGCTGAGAAAACTTTAGCCCTCGGTAACACATTGGCCCCTTATCAAATTGACTCGAATTCACGCTCGTTATCCTCATACAATTAAATTGAATTTATAGGACTAACCAGAAATTAGCAAGGGAAATATACACATAAACAAAAAGTTTTAAGTGCGAAATTTTGGATGAAAACCTGGTCCAAGTGAGTTATACTTGCACTGAGTCAACTCCAGTTACAAGGTTGCTATATATTTTATTTATCTTGTTCATCATCTTGTGGTGTGTGCAGACTGCAGTATAATGACGTTACTCAGTTCAGTTTCCCACATTTTGATTTATCTAAGGTTTGCAACTTCTCTCAGAAATTCAAGGGATTCTGCTTCTCATGGAAGAGCCAATCTTTATCTCACAATAAACGTTGGCCCTTGAATATCAAAATAGTAATAGGTTTATGCGTGCTCACATAAATTAACAGAAGTATGACATTATGATTGATTTTAATTATTTCTGAACTGTACGTATACATAAACTTTTGCCCATAATAATGAAGGAATCAACAATATATAAGGCAACCCAACTTTACGGTAAGCAATAAAATCAAAACTATGATGTTAATTTGTGAAAACAAAGAAGAGGAACAAAAAAGGTATATATACTTTTTCTTAACTAGGAACATGCTTCGCTACTTACAGATAGTAGCATCATAAACCTGGAGAGGGATTTTACCGCAAAAAACTCCCTGGTAATAGCGCATCAGCATCACAAAAAGATGCATAAACCAGAATAGATATAAGAAACAAAGTTCAAATGTCATGCAAAGTTAAACCAACTCTCATCCATTTCAAAAAATCTACTCATCCACTCTAAATTTAGAGGCTCCTCAATGTAGCAGTCGAAAAACTCATCTCTAGCTAAGCTACATTTCGAGACCTCATCTGCGGTGGAAGTTGTACCTTCTTCACTTCTTTCTTCTACAGTACACAGCTTCACTACCTTAGAAATCTCGAGCTTAGAGGACTCTTGTGTCAACGTTGAACCTCTACTTTGTTTAAGATCATTTAGCTTTATTTTCTTGCTCAAGTGAGAATTCCAGTAGTTCTTTATCTCATTATCGGTCCGACCAGGTAGTCTTCCAGCAATCAAAGACCACCTATAAAAAGCATTTAAATAGCTAAATCATCGAATCCCACATGCGTTATATATATTCATGGACAAAAGACAGAAGGAAAAGTCGAAGTAAAGATAAAATAACTTATATTTGACTTACGCTTACCTGTTTCCAAGGAGTTTATGAAGTCTGAGTATCAAGTCCTCTTCTTGGTCTGATATGTTGCCTCTTTTGATGTTTGGCCTGAGATAATTCATCCATCTTAACCTGCAACTCTTCCCACATCGATTCAGACCTGCAATATGTAACGTGCCCATCAAGCCTTTAAGATCAACTAAGAGTATTGGTTTAGTGACATGAGAATGAACAGTTCTGCGACGAAACCTGCTTTGGCTGCAATTGATTTCCACCTCTTTGGACCATGGATTTCAATAACTTGCGCCAGCTTTTGGTCTTCCTCAGCTGTCCATGCTCCTCTATTAGCTTCTTTCTTTGTGCATTGACTACTACTCGCAGGAGCCATTGGCATCTTAATCTTTCTTTCCTCCTATGACCAAGCAAATAAATCCACCTAAATCAACAAACACCCACATGCAATCACTCGCACGCACAGAGGAGGATCAAGAGGGAGGGAGAGAGAATGGAAGGAGATAAGCAGTACTGTAGTAGTAAGTGCAGACAGTCTAGTTCTAACCCTGTAGATACTTATGGTTCAGGGACTCGTGAGATGGGTCCCTTCTATCTAGCTACCTTTCTTGGCCGAGTATTTGAATCCAACTAACAATTTATAAATGAGATCAGTAAGCTCGCAGACGGAAAATTTTCCCAAAAGATTTCTCTTGGCAAATGATTGAAGAATGGGAGCATCTAGTATGTTAGAAGCTTATACATAAACAAGATATAGTTGTGCACTTATGTCACTTAGATCAAATGTGAGAATATAAAAGAGAAAGGCATCAAAGAGATGCATCAACAGACAGATCCGCATATCTAATGACTGTCGTTATCCAATCACGCCTTGTGTGTATATATTTAACACATGCACCAGGCTCTAGCTGCTTAATATGCTACAAAGAATAAGACAACTCAATTACTTCATTCATGTGATATGGTCATAATTTATATATTTTAGAATTGGAATTTTTCGTGGGACATATGAAGGGATATGTGATGAGAACAAGCCATAAGCAATTTGAGGACACCAGGAGAGTCAAATTACAGATTAAAACAACAGTCCAATTTACCATCATTTTAACAGTATCATAGTGGGGAATAAAAAAGTACAACCCAAAATGAGAAAACACAAATAATTGCAGGGCATTGGTTAGATTCTTCTACCTTCAGAAAAATGTGCATGATGACCTACATGCTTATAAAAAAATGCTCCTCATTCACCTGTCACAAAATTCTGTGAATCATTGTTTACAATTTTATCCTCTGTTGTCTGTCTAGGGCCCTTACGTATGGTTCTGTCAGAGCTACAGATACCCACTTAATGCCTGCCACCGTTTTAAAGTTCGGGGCCCTAGTTATGAACTTTGTAAAAATGTTGAAAGATTATTTTACAAAAAGTTAAATCAAAATTTACCATGAAAAGGCCTCAGGACTCATCAAGTTTTCCATATATGCTTAGCTTAGATCTTGTCATTAGTTTATCATATTCGACTGCTCTTCGCTTTTCTAAAAGTGTAAAAGTTTAGATTATATACGTAGGCCGCGGCCTTTTGTACAAGGGTTAGGTGGAGATATTGTGAATTAATTATCTTACGCACGACCCTAGCTTATACGAAGAATTAATGGCTTCTAAAATTAATAACTAGCTAGTATAATTAGTGATTGTGTGACTCACATATTTGTGGAGCATATGCATTGGAAGGGCATAGTTTGATGCATCTTCACAAGTATGGAGATTCGATGAGGATGATGAGAGATGGACAAAAACTAGTAAACGTGAAAAAGATTAAACAAGAACTAAGGTGAAGTTATCTTTTAGGCATTATATGATTTAAAATGATTCAGTGGTCCAGTCTATCTGCTATACTGTCTATATTTAGACATCCTATTCGTATATGTAAAAAGTTGCATTATTGTAGGTCGAAGAAGACTCAAGAATCAGATGTGGAAACACATACATACATACATACATATATGTATGTATGTATGTATGTATAATCCGATTGTTGAAACTTAATTTTTTTATTTAATTTAACATATTATTTGATAGCAATTAATTTACTACAATTCATGGGTGAGAAATAGAATAAAATATAATTTTTTATTGCTAACTCAGCAACTTTTTCCACCATTAGATTAGAAAAATAAATAGCTGTCAAATAATGTATAAAATTAAATAAAAAAAATAAATCTCAATAGCCTGATCCATATATATAAATCAAGGATCTCTTCAGTAGAATATCCCTTACCAAAACTAACATGGAAATAACCGAGTTTGACTAATTAAATTCATTTCATCCTGCACTTCGTTTGTTTATCATGAATTTATGTTGCATATTAAGAAAATGAAGCACTTATCTTATATTATGGATTGTGTTTTAAGGTATTGATAATACTAATCTTTTCAAATAATTATCTCAAATCTCATTCTAAATGATGTAACTCAAATTATTATCACTTTTCACACCATCTCACCATTCATATAATAAATATCACATAATTTGACACATCAATTGAGATTATATTTCGGATAACGTTTGAGATTTTTATTTGGGAAGAGTAGTTGAGAGGAACATTACTCTTCCCAAAAAAAAATTAAATTTAATGTAAATTATATGTTAAGTAATATGACATTAATACCATATTATTTCATCATCTATTTAATGAATGTCCACATTACTCGAGATCAAATAGGATTTTGGATTTTCTATGTGGGATGCATATTGAATAATACCAGATTTCAAGATTTTATCCCAAGTGATGTAATTTGATATTGTTGGAAAAATTTTGTTTTTAACACAATTGATTAGCCATTTTGAAACTTAAATTTGAGTGGAAACCATTTTGTATTAGTAGATTTTCTCAATAGATTTGAATTCTCCTCCGTGAGAACTTTAGAATCATATATTCCTATACTAAAAAATAATGAAAGAATGAATGAGAAATTGTTATATTAAGTACCTTCATGAGGTGGAAAATTTTAAAGAAAAATTACTTATCCCATAACGAAGAAGGCACGAAGAATCAAACTTAGTTATATATAGTTATACATTCTTAATAGATTAGTATGTATAGTATAAAGGCTCTCTCTTACCCATGTGTGCGGTTGGTCTTTCGGTGGGAGCCTATATTAAGATTACTTATCCCACATGAGAAAGCTTATATTAAATGACTTATAATCGTTGGGCTTTATGACTGAAATTAATAGACCAATCGTAACTCTCTTCTATCCTCACCTATAAAATGAGCCCTTTTATTGGCTCATCTAAAGCACACCAAATTATTAACTTCATAATCAATTTCCGTATTATTTAGTATATTAAATTTAAGATATTATAATTTGGAAAGTATAGTATTAATAATCTATTAATAATTGTCGTTCTCCCTATTCATCAAGCCAAAGAATTCTACAAACGCACGTTACTTCATCATTGCTGTGATATTGATGGTGACGACTGACGACTAAACAAGCCCGTGAGGAAACAATAAGCAAAACAAAAAGGAAAGAAAACAAATTATATTATTAATCGATGCCCTCCTCTTGATCTTTACTCTACTAACTTGCTTGATTTTTCTCAAACAAAATAATAATAATAATAATAATTACTTCATTCCCTGTTTAGGAGCAACACTGCAACGGGGTGCAGAAGGGTTAATGGACTTAAAAGAAGTATTCAACTCCAAGCAGTCCATTTCATGCCAGCGTGAAGCAAATAGCAATAATGAAATTGCGAAGGGTTTGGTGTTATTTGATTGATAGGTCACTTGATGGTCAATCTGTTTGCTCTTCTGAAGCTATTTGTATTTATATTCATTTGTCTATCACATAGTTATCAAGTGGTAATACGTTACTCCCTTCGAGCATTGACAGATTAAAATTCTCTTCAAAATTCAACAGAGAAAGTCTCTCGCTATCTCTCTCTATATATACATCTATGACTTGTCTTCTCGCCAAAAGCTGATCAGAGTTTTCTCAGGAATGGTTGCATCATTGCTTTGAGATCAATGCACATCAACCCCAATTCAATCATCAAAGCAACTCCTGCAATTCGAGTCTTTCTTCATTTGATAATTGATCGTACGATGCATATTTACACACACATATTGGAGAAATATAACTGCTTATTGATAAAGGAAAAATAAAAAATATCTATAAACAACAATGCTGAATTTGTTAAATTTGTTCTTTGATTTATTACAAAAATAACTAAATTAAAGGAGCCATTTAAAAAATAAATCAAATACCTAAAAGTTTAAAAGTCATGACCACATCCGACAATTTGAAAGATTTTTTATTGTTTATATCTAACATTTGACATATCAATATATATCAGTCTTTAACGTTGAAAATTTATCAATTAACATTTAACATATCAATATATATCAGTCTTTTAACGTTGAAGATTTATCAATTATTAAACATTAAGACTCAACAACAAAAGAAAAGAGAAAAAAAAACGTTGTTTCTTATAATTTTATATCAATAACAAAATCGCTCACATTTTAGAAATGAGAATTCCACCACTTATTAATTTCATTACCAGTCTGACCCCGTTGCTCTTGAAAATTAAGAGCACTTATGTTAGCAATGAAGAGAAACGAAAGTAAACCTCAGAAAACTACAACAGCAGCAATGGATAGTCAGAATGTTTTAAATAATCAAATTGATTTCACTGGAGTAGTTATTTAAAGCAGATGGCAGGCTACACGGGTTCCTTCTTCTTGGTCTAATATTAATGAGTTCTTTAATCTGATGCTGGGCCTCAGGACACATTTGGTCCATCTGAAATCTGATAAGTCCTGCTGCAACTACATCCAAGTTAAATAGCTAGCTTTAAGGCCCAATTAATGTATTTCAGTTGTTCAGTTTGATCTTGAGTTCTTGACTGCGACAATGCTTTTGGCGGGTGCTCCAAGTTTTTCAGCTACCAAACTTGATGATGCTCCTCTGAAACTGTTTGTAGTAGGTTATTTATTATCTTACCCGCTCGTTCAAATCAACTTTATAATGTAATCAGGTCAGATATTGTGTAATCGGATCAGATATTGTATAAATTTGCTCCTTGTAAAGAGTCAAATTGACACCCAGTAGATAGAATTAGGTGCACTTCAAGCATTCTTATCATCTGAGCTCGTATTGGGTTTTGTAACTTTTGTTTGCGGGCGAGTGGGTTGGATCAGACCTATTAGGTCAGACAGTCCATTTTACTTCTCTAATTGGGGAATTAGCAAAAATAGTCAAATAGATGGGGTTAAAATTAAATATAATCAACTTTTATAATTCTCTCCTTTATCTAGTTAACCTCAATCAAGAAACCTAAAATACTCTTATCTTCAACTCGCTCCCTCTCTTCTCGCTTCTAGCCATCACACTCACACAAATTCCGTCTTTTTTAAAGCAAACCCGATGCAAGAAGTAACTAGATCATTCTAATAAATATCATTGGCTTCAAGTTGATAAAATATTTGTTATTGATGAGATGAGAATGGGATGAGTTAAGTTGAGTTAGAATGTGTTTTGATGTTGTTTGATAGTTGTTGGGATGCATTTTGGAGTTGATTGAAGTAATTTTACAGTGAGAATATTAAAAAAAACTGTCGAAAGTTAAAATCAAATCGGATAAGAAGGGTTGTAATCCGTGTTCCATGGTTAGACCTAACCACAATCTATGCAAGACCTACACAGACTCAAAACACATTCTAACTCAACTCTCACATTCTCATCTCATCAATAACAAACATTTCTTCAAGTTGGAGCCAATAATATTAACTAAATGATCTAGTTTCTTCTTATGTCAGGTTTGCTTTCAAAGAGACTGAGTTTATATGAGTGTGATGGCTAGGAGCAGAGAAGTGAGAAGAGAGAAAATTTCGAAATAGAAGATAAGGGCATTTTGGTTTCTTGGCTGAGGTTGATGAGGTAGATAAGAGAATTATGAAAGTTAACTATATTTCATTTCAACCACTCCCATTTGGCTATTTTTGCTAATTTCCCTCTCTAATTCACACGTCAACTTAAACTAAGCTTTAAGCACTGCCTTCAACACAATTATACTGCGACTATACAGGATGCGAATAGAGTGATATGCAGGTCAAGAAGTTGTTCTCATTCAATTCATATCTGATAAGACTTGGGAATGTCAGCTGTGGCCAGGAATCACGAGTGCAACAGTTAATAGTTCTATGCTGCTTTCTCAGATCAATCCATGCCACTCTATGACAATCCGGCTGAAAGTTTATCAGCATTCTAGGCCATGACTTAACTGTGACATGATGCAAATCTCTTTTGCAATTCATAAAGATATATGTATATGTATATATATATATATATATATACACAATGGCAGGAACAAAAGGATAGGCATAGGCTTACATCAGTGAAAAAGGGATGCAGTTCTACTAACTAATGTCTAAGAATATGCTCTCTTTAAAATTGGTAAGAGAATATATAAAGTAGACCCAAACACTGAAGTGGCTGAGTTTACAGAGTTTGTTTCAAAGACTGAATAATTACAGGGCAAGATACATTCAAACTCTACATCATCATGGTGAAACATTTTCTTCATCAGGATCATTGAAGCCTATATATATAGCTATGATCAGCTCTAGAAAGAATATAAATTTAATTAGTGTCGAGGACAGACTTGACTGCTCAACTTTCCACACTATTCTCTCCGACAGCTTATGGATTATCTAAATATAATAGCATATATCCATATCCAAGCTTTTCTTTTTTATTGATTGTTCGAATATTATTAACATGATTAAGGGGCCTGTAAGTTTTCTCCATATATGCTTTGAGATACTTAAGAATATGGAATGTTGCCTAAAGTTGAACTTGGAAGTTAGAAGTAAAGTAATAATAGCTTTCTTGTGAATGTTAATCTCCCAGAACTACAAAACTTTTGTGTCTTCTTTAAAAAAGTGCAGTTGATGAACCAAAGTACAATTGCTTCAAGTGCTTAACAATAATAAAGAAATGAAGTTACTACAGTTCTGAGGCCAGTTGGGAACTTGGGATGCGACAGAAGAGATTTAGTCTTGGAATAATCTGATATGGGTAAAGAATACTTTGAAAACATATTGAATATAATAGTAATTAAAGTGGATATTGCCATAATAAAGAGATGAGAATCAAATTTATTAAATTATGTGGCAGTATATGCTACAGAGTTAAATTGTCAGAATCCACTAATTGTACATTCGACATTGAAGGAAAGAACAATATCACAACATGGTTAAAAAGATATGTATTTATCTTATCGTTAAGTTCCATCAAGGAAACAACCTGAAATGTAATCTATTTGAGAAGGGTTGTTTATGAGAATAACTATTTTGTGATTGCGAAATAGAATATCAGGTAAGATATGTATATTATATATGTAAAGAGACTCTGCAGACTGCACAAATCACAATCTAAACATGATAAACTTTCTCCGTTGCTGTGAGAACACAAAATGGATAGACCCCTTCTTTTCTTCCCATTTTATTCAAAACTTCTCCGGGAAAACTTATAGAACTTCTACAAGGTCTCATGGTTGCTATTACAATCTTATGATGAACTCTGTAACTGGTTAGCTTTTTCTAAGTGAGATGGATCTCGAATGTGTTCCAGTAGTCGCCAATTTTGAATATCAGTGTAGAATAATATAGATGAATTAATCCGCATCTAGCTTTTAAATTCGTCCAATCAACAGGAATAGCCTCAATTTTTGACATTCTAAAATCAATAGCAAAATTGAGTCTGCCAGAACAAAGGTGCTATCCGCAACAATTGATCAGCATCAATATTCACAAGCAAAATTCTCAATCAATCCAAATGTAGGAATATTGCCGGCTAATAGGGTTTACCAAACTTCTTGTCATATTATTCTAGAAAAGATCCAACTCTACCATATTGATGAATTTAATCGTTCGAGATATACAGATTTTTGATAGGTTCATGTTGTTCAATAATGCAGTTTATTATCATAAACTGTATTAGATATTACCCTCAGTTTGGATTATGGAAGAGTTTGCGAATTGCAATATATTAATTTGTTGTATTAATCAGTGTGCCAGAAACGAAAAAGCATCCTATTCCCATCAGTCCAAAACCAAAACAACAAAAAGGAATCTAAAATCTAGAGCTTCACATCCTTTATAAAGAGTGTTTACGAGTCCCGGAATAAGGAAAAAGATCTTTTAGAGTCGCTTTTTCTCCATGAACATAGACGATGTTTTGACTGTGGCCATGTAAAGCAGCAAAGTCTTATGGAGACAAACAAAATTCTTCCATTAATTAAAACTCAGATTAGTTTCTAAGCTCATTTTTTGTCCCAAATGAAAGTCAGGTTCAATTGATAACTAGGAAGATCAATTTAACACTCAATGCTAACCAATCCAGGAAATTAATAAGACTGAGTTTTCAAGAAAGATATCCATCAAGTTTCAGTCAAGCAAGATGATCTGATCTCTTAGAAATCCTTCCCCAAAATGCCAGCGGTGTCAAACTGCTATCTTATACATTCAACAAACTGCAGGCAAGCCAACTGCTTTATTCTTCTCGGTCAAACAAGAGTCATCATTTGCATATAGGATTCCGCAAAAGAAATAGTATGTGCTCAACCTCAAACACTTTGGCCCCACGAATGATACTATTATAATCAATTATTCTTATAAGCTTCACATTTTTTGGTTTAATAGTTAAAAGAAAGTCTTTTATTTGTATCATACGCGTGTCAGACAGGTCTATTCTTAAAGAAGGAAATTAAGTTGTTTCTCTATCGTGTGGTAACCGGATTCTCATTTTTTCTAGTCGATGAAAGAATGATCAAAATCTACATATATCATAACTCGATGCATATATTCATTCCAATTGGGTGGAAAGAAACGTGGAGAATATGGCAAAGCCAAAGCTAGCACAGATTAAGCGCATCAGTAAATCATATCTTGACGAAAGATACAATGCTGCATGCGCATGCAATACGGGAGGTGCATCAAGCTTCTTGCAAAACAAAATTCATTGTTACAACTCACATATCTAGTAAGAAAAGGACCTTTCACTGAATCTACCTATGAAATTTGCAACTCATTTCATGAAAACTGACCCCATGTCACTGCGCAACTTTAGCCAATTAGTCAAGTATCCGATCAACCACCTTGATAACGTATCGCAAGTAGCTTAGCAAGATCAATTAAAAGTCTACGGTTACATCAACATGGCTTCTTCCTCCCATCTTGTCAACTAATGTGATGTGTCTCTCACACTTTCAATATAAAGAATCATGTTATTCATGCGGAAAAATCTTATGATAGAGATGCATCTGACTAATAAACTCATAAAAGACACATATAACAATCGCTTATTGATAAAATATACATACATTCTCGAATACATAAAAAAATTTCTAAAATAAAAATAAAAATCTGTACCATGTGAAGTTACCTTTTACTTTCCATCCAAATTTTTCGTAGCTCAAAAATATGGCAAATTGAGTATGAAGATTTATGAGCAATCGTCAAAATATTGATTAAGGGGTTATTCTATCTTCGACTGGCTAATTTTCTTTACTTTCATTGTATCACAAAAGAAACTAAGGAGACTGCAAATGCTACCATTCTTCTGAACTTGGTATCCTCAGTGAATTATCCTCTCCCCTCCGCATATGAGGTTAACAAGTTTTAAAGGATATGATGACATGTACATATTACTAATCATATAAAAAGAGAATCGTTATATCATGAAGACGAGATCGTTCTCGATAATAATTCCTCTCTCTCTCTATGCATATATATTATGTATATATATAAATAAAAATAAAAAGTCAGGATTTACAGCAGGGTTGTGAACGTCCCATCTTATTATCGCTCCTTTGAAAATAATGGACAATTACAAGTTGGGACGTCCTGAGTCCCATCCGAATAAAAAAACAAAATTTTTGTTAACATCATCAATCACGAGCATATCCTTTTGCTTATGAAAGCAAATGATATGTTTTTGTTTCTTGACTTTATCTATTTGTTCTCTGCAAGAAAACACATGAAATCCACAAGCCAGATTCTCTCGTCTCCTATATTTTTCAACTTCTTATATTGTTACGGCTGGCTGTTCGACCTTAGTTTTTGATGCCTAACTTCAGATACATCGATCAAACAAAATGCAAATCTCAACGACTCTACCCGAACAAAATCCTAGGAAATCTATCATTACCAAAATGGTCAAAATCAACCAATTTTAAATTAATCTTCAATATCAACTCTTTCCATGTTTTCTTCGAAGTTCAAAATTCTTTTAGCACACTTTGGTTTGGCTACTCTTATCACCTCATTTTTCAAATTGCTTCAGCAGCCATCAGCCTATATTTTCGTGTCAGAATATCAGATTTCATACGGCAGAATATCTATAAAACTGTTGAACTATTCAACACTTGGAAAACCAAATAACAAGTTTCTTAATTAGTAATTCATAAATTAAATAAGGATCATTCCCTTTAATTCAACACATCAAGCTGAAAAAATAATCATTGTTTTAACTTGTTGGATCATTATCAACAATTAGATCATTATATACAAACCCTTGTCTAATAACTTAAAACTTTAAATAATGATAACTTAATATGATATCAAGCGATACTACTTATATCATCAAATTGAACATGTCTTATTTTATCGGAGATATGCCATCTACTAGACAATACCCATCAATTTTCCATTGAAATAATGATCAAAACACATTACATAACTCTAATCTCGATTTCTTAATTTGAACAAGTCTACATCAAAAGTGGAAACTATGACTCTAGCATCAGATTATGAACTAAAAAATGCGATTAAAAAGTGCCACCTTTGAACAAGTCTTAATCAGAGCAAGAAGTAATTAATCAATTAATTAATTGTTAAGTGGGAAAGGCAGTAAAATGGCGTTGTTGGAATGCAGGCGACATTTTCAATTTGATACACAAAATCCAGTGCAAATCTACAAACAAGATTTAACTAAAACAAAATCACGCAAAAAGGCAGTCCAGTTTGGAGTTTATGAGATTAAAAAACTGAGAAAATCAAAGAGTTGAGATTGCATTTGAATTCTGCACATTAATTATGCGAGTGAAAGTAACGTAACAGTTTCTAAATATATGAAGTTACTTGTTTGGCTAACAACATGATTACTAAAAGGGAAAAAGAAAGGTGCTAGCCTCTGGTCTAAAGGCATTTAAAAGCTTCAGGGAGAATCGTCCTTGAAATTGGAACGCCTTTGAATTGTTTTTGGTAACACTGAAAGTATCTTTACGCGTACGTGGTCAAAAATGTTTTATAGAATACATAATGTTAACCTATTTGCGGCATGTTTGGGTTATGAGCACGTATATTCTTGCATATATATCGATGCATTGAGAAATACAAAATTGCTTTGTCCTTTTGTATGCTTTAATATTCGAAAACAAAACATAATTTGACTAATAATTGCTCTAGTGACTGAACTGCCCCTTCAAAATATGATTATAAATTAATCAACGTAACCCATATAACTTTAACGTTTATAAGAGAACAAATGACAAGTAGATTGGATTAGTATTGATTAATAAAATAATCAAGTAATTAAAGAAATGGTTTAAGCTGTAAACAACAATTCTCTTTCCTAGTTAAGAGAAAGAGTAACGCTTAATTTTCTAATGTGTATAGTTGAAAAAGTTGGCATATTATAAATGGATAGTCGTTTTTGTGCTTTTAAGGTGTGATCCATGCATGCAATATGCCTCGGATTCTCGTGTCCTATTGCCTGCTTGCTTTAATTATCTTATAGTAGAGCCATACCCATACATACAGCTCGGTTCTTGCTTCTATCAGATTACGTGATGAGAGAAAGAGAGAAGAATGAATTAAATGTTCTGCGACTGTTCCATGCCCGTTTGCATTCGGCCATTATTGCTTCCTTCCAAACATGATAATAATTTCGTGAAGATAAATGCATGCCGCGCCGTGCCATATGCCATGCCCAGATATGCATATGCATGCCTGTGCTAACTTAACTTTACCTGTTGTTTGTTTCCAACCTAATTATCTACGTTACAATTAAAAGATTACAACAGATCTCTCTCAAGTCAAACTGCTACAATTATTACACCAATATGAATGGAGATCATCAACAGTTGTAACTCCAGTTTGATTTTTTAATGAATTACCAGTGGTTGAGAGGTTAATTGTCATGATATAATTATATTAGCAACAAACATGCAATTCCCCTAACACACTATTTTTTTTTTCAAGTAATTAAAAACATAATTTAATAGAACAGGAGCCAGATTCAAAGTCCAAACAATGATAAACCCAACTGACTTCGAAGCCAAAAGAATTAAAAATTAGAATTTAAATAAGAAAATTGTTTATGTTATAGGCCTCTCAGGATGTTTTAGAGGTTAGAAAGTTTCTCCCATTAAGTCACGTCAACCCCCCTCCCAACCCTCTCTTGCCCTTAATTTTATTTTAAGTGACCAACCAAGGAATAAACATGCACGCTTATACTCTACAATTCTTAGAGATCCTTTCTTTCCTTTTATTAATTTTTTTTTTCGTATTTAATTTCCTTGTGTAGTCTTCTCCTGTGAGTTTCAGGTGCTCCAGTTCCATAATGCAATGAAGTCATTTATCACGCCGGTTTGACTCGAATTAAAAGTATTTAAAATACTTTTTTATGTTTTGACTTGAAAAGTCAAACATAATGTAATGTAATTTTTATTCATAGCAGTGAGTTGTGGAGCAATATTTAGTAGAAGAATCACAAGCATCTCAACCACCTGTTTTAATAACTATATATTTCTTCTTTGTCAGCCCTTGTTTTGTCCGTCTCAAAATCTATACCAGAAGTGGAGAACCATAAACAACAAAACTAAAATAATTAAAAAAAATTAAAAATAAATAAAACTTTAAATTAAATAAATTAGTTTTAATTATCATTTAGAGAATGGTTTATGACTTTATGATACCTCGGACGGCCGATTATAATTCAAAACTCTAGATGCATTAATGTCAACAATTCCTTCTAATTATCTAAATAAATTAATCTGAATATAACCAAATATACATGCACCTTTTTCTTGTCTAAATTAATTAATTATATAGAGTTGCTTACGTGTAAAGTAGATTCTAAGTATGAAATCTAATTATTGTTTTATTTTAGGGTAATTACTCTCAAAAGGCTAAAATTGAACAAAGTAATTGTGTCGTTGCATTGACCTTCCGAGGGGAGATGGTCACGTGAATGTTCTTCACTTCGTGCACAACTTTGGAAACGAATACAAAAACTGCGGGCCACTCTTTTAAAATTAGATTTATTTATATTTTCCTGAATTTTTTTTAATTTTATTTTTTTATTATTATGTGAAGAGGAGAAGAGTTGGCATGATGATAGGACTCTAGACTTCTAGACAACACTCAATTACCAGAGAGAAAAATTATTTTAATATAAATAATGCTTTACACATGCCATATTAATGTCCTCTTAATTCATGAAACTCCAATTTAGTTTCTTGGAAACCAATTGATTCAGTTTGGAAATCTTCTCAATCATTTTCATCAATCATCATCAGATTTTTGAAAAATTAAACATGTATTATCCTAAGCCACATCTTATGCGATAGTAAACTTAAATGTCGAAATTAAATCAAAGATAATAAATTTGAAAGAGATATTTTGAAAAAATAATAATTTGAGAAAATAATTTGAAAATTCAATGTCAAATTACGGGTTAATAGAATGAGGACACATGTGATGTTCAGATTATTTTTGTTAAAAATTATATCTAAATTAGATGAAAAACCAGAGGCGAGAGTTGAAGCAAGTGGAAGGTGATAAGCTATCATCATGTGTAAATTCATAAAAAGATAAAAAAGATAAAAAATTAAATTAAATTAAGAAAAAATATATAATACGTGGAAGTGGCAGACAGAGGATGTTGTTAGTATCACAACGTCAACAGAGTCATTGAACCTCTTAGGCTACGTCATAATTTAATTTTTACTTGTTAACCAAATATTATTTACCAAAATGACCCAAATTCTTCTATTTAAGCCTTAGAGCTCCAAAGGGTCCATAGTAAGCTTCTTAGCTCCCATACACAGAGAGAGAGAGAGAGAAAGAAAAAAAAAAGAATAAGCTTACTGGTTACCGGCGAATTTAACCGATAAACGAAGTGATTTCAATTCTTTTTTCCGGCGAAGATGATAGCCTGTTTGGAGAGATTCATGCCCGAGAACGACACCGAATCGAGAACGGACGATGACGTTTCAAGTATATGCAAGACTCTAGACCTTCAAGGTAGCATCGAGTGCAGAGCTGCAGGCTTAGCCGATAAAGATTTTGGCGGAATGTATTCTTACAAACCGTTGGCCGTAATTAGACCGTCGGGTGCCGATGACGTGGCGAGGGTGGTTAAAGCAGCGTCACGGTCGTCGAATCTGACTGTGGCGGCTAGGGGCAATGGCCACTCGCTTAACGGCCAGGCGATGGTCGACCGTGGGCTCGTCATAGATATGCGATCAACTGAAGACAACCACTTTCAACTAGTCAAAATTAATGGTTCATTCTATTTGGATGTCTCCGGAGGGGCATTATGGGAAAACGTCCTAAAACGCTGCGTTGAGGAGTTTGGTTTGTCTCCAAGGTCGTGGACTGATTATCTGAGTTTAACGGTGGGTGGAACATTATCTAACGCCGGCGTGAGTGGTCAGGCTTTCCGTTACGGCCCACAAACGTCGAACGTAGCGGAGTTAGAGGTCGTAACGGGAAAAGGCGATGTTTTAATTTGCTCAGAAAATGAAAACCCTGAATTGTTCTTCGGTGTCCTCGGTGGTCTTGGTCAGTTTGGCATCATCACCCGAGCTAGGGTTTTGTTACAGTCAGCGCCGGACAAGGTGGGTAGATTTTTATTTGACTTAAATTATGTAAATAAATGAGAATTCTTTTACATTGTTCATTACTTCTTATAATAGTCTGTATCTTGCTTACAACAATTCTTAGAGCGTTTTTTAGTGCATGAACGACACGTTTACGCTACGTAATTTGGCTGTTTATTATTGTAATTAGGTGAGATGGATAAGGCTGGTGTATGCAGAGTTCGACGAGTTCACTCGGGACGCTGAGTTGCTGGTGACTCGGCAAGATGATGATGAGTCGTTTGACTACGTGGAAGGATTCGTATTCGTCAACAGTGACGACCCGGTCAATGGTTGGCCTTCGGTGCCACTCGACCCGGATCATGGGTTCAACCCTGCTGACATACCCCGAACCGCTGGCTCGGTTCTCTACTGCCTTGAAGTGGCTCTTCATTACAACGACAGTGACGACCCCTCAACTGTTGATATGGTAACCAATTTTCACCAACTATATTTGCTACAATCTCCTACATCACGTTGCATTGGAATAATTTGCAACCCAGATCCATTTTCCTTGATTGAGTGATAAAATAAATAAAAATAACCCTTTTAGGACACAAACACCAGCCGTGGGCTACTGTAGAAGAGTAACTGTGGGACATAGATTGTGCGCAGTGATAACCGAGTTTTGACCTAGGTGGATGCTAAGTGCGTCCTAGTTGAAGATGTTGACCGGGGGAATTGAGGCGGTGGGTCCCCCCTCAAACTGTCCCGCCTTACAGTAAAAAAGTCAAAAGACTCCAATTTACTGACACGTGTACGACGCCAATCGATGGAGGACGGCTTATTCTCGTCCTCCATTCAGAACACCAAAACTTTAATGCGAGGGAATTATATGGTTCGAGACTTGAAACTGACCATACAGTGTAATGTATCTTCCATTGGATTTTCTGACACACAAGGATTTCAAAATGCCTTCTTATTAGTATTTTATTACACAATTGTCATTCCACTCTTTCGCCATTATTATATGATATGCTTCCTGATAAGGTCGCTTTCGTGATATAAAGCCCTTGTGAGGGTTAATACAGTAATGACAATTCAGTAGATGCTGTTGCGCTGATCATTGAGATTTTGCTGACGATCGGGTCCCCACACTTTCATAAATGGCCAAAAAGCCCTTATTTTCTGGAATCTGCAAATTAGTGAAAACTATTTTCCTTTACTTTTTTAAAATGACCCATATACCCCTGATTTTTTTATCATTTCTTTTTCCTGAATAGGTTGTACGTAGATTACTTGGAGGGCTAAGATTTATCAGAAACTTGAAGTTCCAAGTTGACACAAGCTACATTGATTTTCTACTGCGTGTAAAGCGTGCAGAGGAACATGCAAAAGCCAACGGTATTTGGGATTCTCCTCACCCTTGGTTGAACATGTTCGTGTCAAAATCAGCCATCGATAAATTTGATCGTGTGGTGTTCAAGCAGATCTTGAAAGAGGGTGTTGGTGGGCCCGTTCTGGTCTACCCTTTGCTGCGAAGCAAGTAAGTATTTCTCTCCGCCTCCTTTCTCCCTCTTATATATGTCATAATGGACCGCATTATTTTAATTAGATTCCTTGTTGTCGTTCGTTCTCATGGTAACGAGGTTTTAGACTAAATAACCTCTAATCCAGACACTTTTCATTTGATTGTGGACCCTAAGGCTCCATAGACAATTGTAAAAAAAAAAAAAAAAAAAATTGTTGAATCACCTGATGTGCTGACCATCTGCTTAGCATTTTTAGTCCGGTGGTTGAGATTTTTAAGCTAAGTCAAAATACTAACCTCTCAAGGGTCAGCCATGACGGACCCACAAGAAATTCCTAATGCAGTGGAAACTGTACCAACTATCCCTACACTCTGATGTACCCTATCAAAGCCGAACTACATGTCTGAGTTCCTATTTACGTCACGTTAGGTTTCGGAATTCGGAGTTGTGTTAGCGTGTAAGCAAACGCAGAAAGGAAGTATGTACTTGCAGGACAAAGATATAGTGGGGCCAAGCGCCAACAATTTTATAAATAATAGAATCAGATTGAGGGTGTTTTGGTAAATGAAGATGCCTTTATATAGTAATTGTGAGCGGTGAAATAGGGGTAGTTTTGTCAATAAAAGCTTCTCTTTTTGTGGAAAATGAGATTTCAAGTGATGTAACTTTCATGGTCAGTCTGTCATTTGGAAAACGACAAGGATATTTATTCGCCAACGGAGCTATAATGACACCATAATTTGTCTGGGCTCCAGCAGCGATTTTCTTATGGACCAATTTGTCCCTACTGGTTTCTCTATAAGAAATTAGTAATGATTTGAAGCCAAAACTGTGATGTCTGACTGTATGAATTTGTTATTTTTGAGCCAAACACCGAGGAGTATGTAGTGCTGCAAACCTGCCCTACCGGGGAAAGGAAGAAATAACTCACAAAACCAAAACTTGTTATTTTTTAGCTGAATTCCTCTCTCTCTCTCTCTCTCTCTCCCTCCCTTTGGTATTTTGGTCAAATATTCAAAAAGAAGAATAGTTTCCAAAATATTGGATAAAGAAGTGACGTTGACCCGTCGGAGTACTGTTCCATAAACTATTAGATTCTCGCAAGAGAACAAAACGACATCTCAAGTAAATTGTTTTATGAGTTGATAAAGATTAGTAGTTGGGATGGATTTTCATTGCTCTCAACTTGTGTGGATTTATCCGATGTTTTTCGTATTTTATGAATGCAGTTGGCCTTGATTAATGCTGACATGCGTATTTGCAATGGTGTTTTAGGTGGGACAAGCGTACATCGGTGACACTACCAGATGAGGACATCTTCTACCTCGTGGCATTGCTGCGTTTTACTCCACCCTATCCAAAAGGCCCATCGGTTGAAAAACTTGTTGCAGAGAATCATGAAATCATTCAATATTGCACCAGCGAAGGATTTGACTTCAAATTATACCTTCCCCACTACAAGTCACAAGAGGAATGGAAGCATCATTTTGGAAATCAATGGACGAGATTTTTTGAGAGGAAGGCCTGCTTTGATCCGATGGCCATTCTCGCACCTGGACAGAAAATATTTTCTAGGGTCCCTCAACCCTAGTATCATGTAATTAATGGTTGCTTAGTGGTGGAATGGAAAATCAACTGTAATTTTGTTGGCAACTGTTTTACCTTTTTATTAGGGTTTAAATTTGGTGGGTCTGGGTCATGTTCAAAATCCAATTATTAGTCGAATGTAATGTAAAGGAATATCTGCAGCCAAAAAAAAATTTTGATCCTTTCTATGCGATTCATTATTGAAGCCAAAAACAAAAGCTAGATTGAAAAGATCTGAGCAATTGATCAATGATATGACAATCAAGTCGTATATATTACTGTAGTAACTTAACTATCATGTAATGTCAAGCTGTAACTCATTCGATTCAATTCATTCATTCATTGATTCATGTCTCTATCAAAGTTATCATACGAAGACTAGCTAGAAGCTATATAAGCCAATAAATTTAGACCGTTGAAGTTATGTCTTGTCTAAGCTAAGATAATCTAAGTCTATTGTCTTATGAGGTTTGATGTTTCAGTTGTAGATGGATTTTTACTTTGACTTCAACTTTGCAAGTGCGTCAAATCTTTTTAAACATAAGAAGATATAAAAAGTGAAGCTAGTTAGGTATCAGATTCTCTTTTCATGCATAAGCTCCAAAAGCTTTCACCTTTTTCTCTTAACGATTTGATTTTGGTTCTTTCTTTCTTTCATTAACCTCACCTCACCTAGGGGGCTGTTTGGGGTCTGGTTCATGCAAAATCAAATCTACTCGGTTTCTTCTCCATTTTCACTTTTGTCTTTCACTTTTCCTTCTAAAAAGTAGAGAAAAGTTAAAACTTAGTGGGGTCGCTACAGCAACTTTAGAAGGCAATTATAAGATCATGATTTTTTGTAAGATGCACCAACCAATCAGTAACAGTTCCAAGCTTTAATTCCATGCAGACTTTCCTGTACGTTCTTTGATAACCGTGTCATGCACGGACGTGCGTTCCCGGCGGGAATCCTGTAATGTTATGCGTGCAATACAGGATTAACGACCCAGAACCAGACGCGGTTGCTCTTCTACCGTCTCTAGCCACCACTACCAGCCGCACATAGGAAAACAAATCGTTTAATATTATTATATTCATGTTTATATAAATTAAATTTAAGTTAACGATCGTTTGGGATTATTTATTTTTTCAAGTTACTCGTGATGCATCTCATTTTTCGAATTTCCCATTATTCTCTTATATAATTGATCATTTTTTTTTTAATTTAGTAAATTGGAGAATTTTTCATAACTGAGCGAGCGACTTATGTTACTTCAAACTCGTTATGGTTTCTATGGTAAAATGGATGTAATTCACGTTAAGCGTTATATAGGAAATTAACTTTGATGATGTACTGAGAAAATTCAGAACTTCATATTTTATTCTTTAAACAGGAAATAACTCATAATTTCTGAGCTAGTAAGTTATATTATGAAACTGTCCTTTTATCATTATCATGATGAGACTGATCCATCGTTTTCTGTAATCTTTTCCGTTTCTTTATGGATTCTCAATCTTCTTTCTTTAAAAAAAATATATATGTTTCTTGCGTTATCATATGATCATATATGCGCTCTGGAAATAGAAGTTTGATTGGCTAGCTAGCTTAACATTTCATTTTTTTTCTGTGTCAGGTACAATTAATTTGAAGCTAGCATACATAGCAAAAGCAAAATCACTTTAATTTGAGTGCTTTCGATTGTGTGATATGATGGGATGGGCGTAGTTAATTTGAAGTAGTAAAGGAAAGTACCTCCACTTGTGCCTTTGAAAAAGCTGATCATGAGGGCCTTTAGTTTTGCCTTAAACTGGTCCTCCAATAAATGGTGGATTTGCTTTCAACTAAAAGCTAAACAGCACATTTCCTGGACACTAGCTAGCATATATAATTGTCCTTAAATCCAAGGCGAATGAAAGTTGGGGTAGTCTGCTTGAGCATAATTACAAAAAGTTTTTCATTTTTAGTGGCCTTTACAGTTGTAGTCATGATTTGTCATTATGCCTTCAGCAATTCAATTCTGAATAAGATAATAAAGTCTCAAATTAAAGAATGGTTCACAAACTTGACTATCCTCCCATAACTCTCTCTATACTCTCCAACTGAGGGCCATGCCAAATCATTTTGACAACAGGGAAGGAACGAAACACATCTTTCGGATCAACATATATCAACCCTTTGACGGCCAATTAATTAGCTACTTCTGGTTATACCATATTCTTATTTGAATCAATGAAATGAAAGCATTTAGCTTGTGACAAGAAGTACCAGAATTGGTCCAGATTCTCATTATCTATATGGATTCCTTATTGCCAAGTGTTTGAAAACGTCCAAACAAACAGATTGAGACCTGCAAACAGTTCATTCTTCCAATTTTATCAGTATGTGACGAGATACTTGTCATTTGGACGAGTAAGGGAGAATGTCATGACAACTCACATCAAATTAAAAGTTAACTGGACATTACATTAGACGTATGATGCGTAGAGACAGCAACATTTGACAATAAATTAATCTTTATGCGTGCAATTAATGCACAAATCGGAGAAGAAAAGCAGATTGATTAGTGTTAGACACACCCATTTAACCTCATCAAAACTTGGATATGCAACAGCGCTTGAAAATGCAACATTTTTTCATTATTCTATAGAGCATGCAATTAACTAATTGATAACGAGTTCTTAGTAACAAATCTGAGAAGAAAACGAAC
This sequence comes from Bursera palmeri, assembly GCA_026225775.1. Lineage (NCBI taxonomy): Eukaryota > Viridiplantae > Streptophyta > Magnoliopsida > Sapindales > Burseraceae > Bursera > Bursera palmeri. The sequence continues at coordinate 23,526 of JANKKB010030158.1, forward strand.
TGGGTTTGTGGTCATCCTACTAATCAAACTTGTCTCTACAGAAAAAGCACAATTCAAAATTTATTATCAGTCTCACCTTTGTTATTCCAAGTGAAACCAAATGCATATATGTCGAGTCTTTTGCTCCATATTTCCGCTCCATATATGTTTCTGGTAGGCTGGTTACTGATTGCGGGCTTGAGATCTATGTGGTTTGTTTTAATGATTCTTCGGCCCATGGCTCGTGGGATTGGCAATCAGAAATGCTACCCTATGAGCCCCATATGGGATATTTCTTTTGGACCCTAAAAATTGAAAAGTCACATCCACATCTCATCTAAATATAAAACTAACACTCACCCCTAAAACTTAACTTCCGTTAGATTTATTTAACAGTGCTATAGTAAAATTCAGGATAAATACATAAACATCTCTCTGATATACTAAAAATAACAAATTTATCCCCTTGATTATAAAGTCACGTAAGATCCCATTTTTTATAATCATTTGAAACTAATTAATAGTATGAAGGCATTATTGATATTTTATTTACTAAAATAATATAAAATATTTAACAATTAATAAAAATATTATAAGAATTTATAAAAAATAACAAAAAATATTTTATTTATTAAATAATATTTATAAATGTAGCTAACTTACTAAATAATTTTAATAAATTAAGCAAGTAAATTATTTATTAAAAACTAAAAAAATTTAATCTCATTATGAGAACATTATCGATATTTTATTTACTAAAATAATATAAAATATTTAAAAATTAATAAAAATATTATAAGAAATTATAAAAATATATTTCATTTACTAAGTAATATTTATAAATTTAACTAATTTACTAAATAATTTTAATAAATTAAGCAATTAAATTATTTACTAAAAGATAAATAATTTTAATAAATTTAAATAATAATAATATGTTTCATTTACTAAATAATTTTAGTAAATTAAGCAAATAAACTTTATTAAATAATTTACTAAAAACTAAATAATTTTAGTAAGCAAAATTATTTAGAAAATTATTTAAATTTTACAAAAATTATTTAGTATATGAAATATATTTTTGTTAGTTTTTTATAAATTCTTAAAATATTTTCATTAATTTTTAAATATTTTTATATTATTTTAGTAAATAAAATATCGATAATACTTTCATAATGTTAATTAATTTCAAATAATTATAAAAAATGAGGTCTTTATGTGACTTTATATTTAATGGGATGAATTTATTATTTTTAGTATATCATATGAGTGTTTATATATTTATCATAAGTTTTACTGTAGCACTGTTTGGTTTAAACTCCGAAATCAGAATCAGAATAAGAATCGGAATAGGATGACATCAGAGTCAGAATAGTTATTTATTTTATTTGTTTGGTTCAGTATGGAATAGGAATCTGATTTTTTTAAAAGTTATTTGAATTATAAAAAGTTCGGAATAGGAGTTAATATCAATTTTTCAAATTACATTCTGTAAAAATATATAAAATAATAATAATAAATATATATCATTGTTATTATAAAATATCAATTTTCATCTTTCTTGCACTTTATTTATTTTTTTACCTTTTATAAAAAATATTATAAATTTTTTTAATTTATTAACTTTTTTTTAAATATTATAACATTTTATTAATCTTTTTAAATATTATAACTTTTTTTACATATTATCATTTTTTAATTTATTAACCTTTTTTAAAATATTATAATTTTTTAATTTATTCACATTTTTTAAAAGTATTATAAATATTTATTTTTAATTTATTACCTTTTCAAAAAATACTATAATTTTTTAATTATTTATATATTTTTAAAATATTATAATATTGTTAAGTAATTGACCTTTTTAAAAAATTATAAAATTTTTTAAAGTATAAAATAGTAAAAAATATTACAATATTTTTTAAATTTATTAAATTTCTTAAATATTATAACTTTTAAAATTTATTAACCTTTTTTAAATATTATAATTTTGTTAATTTATTAATATTTTTTAAATATTATAACTTTTTAATTTAGTTACCTTTTTTTAAATATTAAAATATTCTTTAATTAATTTTGCTTTTTTTAAAAATATTATAACTTTTTTTCTTCAAATAGTGAAAAGTGCTTCTTTTATTTGATTCCAATAAGAAATCAAATTTGATTCTCTAGGGGGTGGGGGGAATGGCTCATTCCCATTCCCAGGGTAATAGGATTCTTATTTCCGGATTTTTTTTTACCAACCAAACAACAAGAATGAGAATACCTATTCCCATGTGTAGTTTTACCGAATCAAACAACCCCTAAATATAACTGACGATAGTTAAGTTTTAGGAGATAAGTATTAGTTTTATATTCGAGTGAGATGTGATTAATGACTTTTCAAATTTTCTATGGTCCAAACATAAATCCCTTTGTTTGAATGATTCTTCGGCCCATGGCTCGTGGGATTGGCAATCAGAAATGCTACCCTATGGCCCACTGATGCCTGGGGTGAACCCAATTACTAAACGAGTGGTTCTAATGAGACCCACCTAATCCCTAAAGAGTCCACCATACCCTATTTTAAGGAACATTTAATCCTTTAAAAGACAGTGATTAAGTAAATTTTTTGTTTTGGGTGTTATTTTCTCTTTCTGTACACTTTGTTCCATTATTCGCTGCTCTAGATAAGATACCCAATTATGAATTAACTCGATTTTACTATTCCGTATTTTCTGTAGCATTTGTTACATAGTGACATGGGAACTTGATAACCTTTCCTGTGGGAAAAAATAGCCCCTCGAGCCCCTCATTGATGCACCGCACATCTTCTTTCTCCTCTTTTCCAAACACTTTGATCGTCCACACTAAAATGGTTCTAACTTAATCATATCAAAAGATGGTTAGGATATAGATTTGGTTCTCGAGTTTCTTTCAAATTTGAATTGGTTAGGTTTGGCCAAACGTCAGGAACTCTCAATCTTTTCATAAATATGATTGAACTTCTAATCATATTGTTAATGTAAATTTTATCTTAAAATACCATATTACCCTTTATTCGGTTAGTCTGAACGGATGAAATCTAATGGTTGGAGATTTAATTAATATTTTCTCAAATGTCTAAAGGGTCCTTAATTTTTGGTCAAATAAATGGGGTATGATGTAATTACCCTAAAATAATACAAACTTATTATACATGTTCAACAAAACATGATAAAATTGAAAAAATTAAATAGTAACAATAAATAAGATATACGATGTGGTAACTATATAGTGAATAATACTATTCTTCCTAATAAATAATCCAAAATTTAATAACTAATTACGTTTTAAGTGATATAATAGTTAGTAAAATGATGATGAGATATGATTTGGTCAGTCATACAGTAATATCATACGGGTAATACTACTATATGAATTTTCTATGTTAAATTAATTTATTTAATAATTGTCAAGTGGATAATGCGACAATATAATGAAAGGTATCATAGTTTTAAATTAATGTCACATAATTTGTGATGTATGATTTAAGATAAAATTTTGGATATATAGCATTACTCAATACCACATTACTTGACACACACACACACATATATATATATATATATATATGTATTACTTGAAATTGTTACTCTTAATTTTTTTTTTTTTTTTAGTTCAAAGTATGAATATAATTCAACATTGAAGTTGATCTTGACCATTCTAAGATGAGCACATTATCCATTATTTTCCCAAAGGAAATATTCTTGCTTCCATATATAGGAGTTAGCAACATGTGGGTATAGGCCCATTTGAACTTAAAATTAGATTTGAGAATTTTGATCCATCCATTGCCATAAAAAGTTATTCATATAGTTTATTTTATCTCATTAGATTTGATTCTAAAATCTATAAAGGTGAATATTATTTGACTTTATACTGGATTTGTTTCTAATTAAAATATTACATGTCACAACTATTCCGTGTGGAAAATTTCAAAGATTGGAAATGAATCAATTAAATGTAACTTATTTTTATCAAATCAGATTTGAGTCACCAACTCACCCAAGCCCCTGTGCAATGCACCGTTGTTTGATCATTTGGGTAAAGGAGAGTCAATGGTCGGCCATTAGCTTGATATTTTTCTCAAAATGTCAAGGATTTGATAGACCGTCTGATCTTTTGACTTCTTCTTTTGACCATTGATCCGATTCGTGGGTCCATATGATTCCCCACCGGGAAGCTAGCTTAAACACATTGGTTTCCTCATTTGTTATCGCTTAATCATTCTTAATTATCGATGTTGACCATTAAATTACCATAATTAATTACCTAATACATTTTCTCAAATTTTTCTTAGCGTGATTGTGAAAAATAACTCAATCAAAGTAGTTCGCACATCAATTTATAAAAAAAAAAAAAAAAATGGATTATAATTTTTAACGGTATAATAAACATTAATAACATATGATTATTGTTTATTGATGTTGAGGTTTAATTAACAAAGAAAACATAATTTATGATTGTGTTGTGAAACCAATTATTTCCTAAAACCTATTAACTAATCATGCCTAATTATCAAAGTTGAGGATTAATTAAACAAAACATGAATTAAGAAAACAATACAATACAGCTGTGAAAGTAGCAGCTGCGATAATAAACGATTCGGGGTGAACTCAGCAAAGCCGGTTTGGTGTGAGGCGGTTAACTCTCTCTGGAAGTGATAGAGTGGGGGTGGGGCAGGGTAGGGTTAGAAATATAATTTTCACTTTCTACAATCCAATTAAAAATACAGAAAGTTTGGGTCAGGCACTTATAGCCAACATACGTTGCAGTCGAAGGACCACCTGTCTCGTTGATTAAAGTCTTTGCCTCACTGGCCCTCACAAGTGACAGGCAAAGCATTTGGGTATTAACGGGCCTCACTAAGTCCACCCCAGAACATGAAGCATCATGACCGTTGGATTTACTGACTGCACGTCCAATCTCCACCATCGAGCTCATTCATTGAGTACGGCAATTGCTAGTACTTTTGGTACTGTTTCACTGAGAGGTCAGTAGTGAAAGTTAAGCGTAATCTATTCAAACTTGCTGGAGCTGTTCTCGCGTGAGAGAGAGAAAGAGCGAGAGAAAGAGAAGACTTGACTTACGTTACAACGAGAGAACGAGTAAAGGAAGTGAATGTGAAACTCGTAATTATAACCCATTAAATATTAAGCATTCAACGCGTACTTAATCAGGCCTAATTATTTCATCTAGCTTCTGACTATGACCACCGTAAAACGCTAGACTCTCACTGCAGTAATTGCCGTTTCCATGGCTTTTTTTTTTTTTTTAATATTTAAAAATAATATAATTCTTATTTTAAATTGAAATATTAATGATCAGATGCATTCCACTCATGGTTCCTTTCTGTTGCCATCGCGTCACATTTATTAACAACAGAATTGAGTGAGAGATGAGATGACGAGTTACTTACATGCAAAAATCAGGGCTAAACGACGTCGTCTTCTCTTCCCTCAATATCTCCCTTGTATTAATGTTAACTGAAATTTCAATTGAATTGAGAAAATAAAAGAGAAATAAGAAAAGCTTTTGGGCTTTTTTCTATTTTTTCTATTTTTGTTTTCCATATTCATATAAGCATCCATTACTATCATTTCTCAGTTTATATCGCCATTAGTGCCGATCCCTCTATTTTTCGGAAGGTCTTTAAAAAAAAAAAAAAAAAAAAATTTTCATAAAGACAATCAGCTCACAAGATCCAACCAGATCCATACTCTCTCTTTCTCTTTCTCTCTATACGTGTAAGTATAGGTGTATATATTTCTTCGATTCATTTCTGAATTAGCAAACAATTTCCCAAATTTATCCCCAATTTTATCTCTCAAAATTAGGGTTCCACCTGTACTGACCCAATCCCTTCCCTTTCACTTCAAAAGAGAAGATTTTACTCTATTGAAGAAATGCATTAGATCATGAGCTAGGGTTTTGTTAGGTAAAGTCTTAACCCTTCTGCTTTCAAGTGCATGAAGATTTGGTGCTGCTTATGCTTCACCGAAGACGACGAAGGCGAAGATAAGATCAGAATGAAGATAAATGAAGAGGATTCTGAGGGCAGTACCGGGGAACATGAATTCTTTGATATTCCGTCAGGGTTTATGGAATATTTTGGCTCTGAGGGTAATGACGAAGCTGACCCCTTGAGGCAGTTTGAGGATGTGATCGCCTCGATGCCTGATTTCGACGATGGGCAGCCGCGTGGTAGAAGGGCTTCCAGGTGGCGCCCGGTGGTTCGCGTGCCAACTCCGAGGCGTTACGCGGGAGAGAGTAGTAGTGGTGCTGGCGGCTCGGGTTTGGAGATTGAAGATTTGCAGAATAAGCGTGCCAGAGTGTATTCTACTTCTCCGTGAGTCACGCACACCCGCTGTGTCTTCATACTTTTCTTTTCCTTTAAAATTGTTTATAAATTGTTTGGTCAGTAAAGAATTGTGCTCTTTCTTGTGTGATTTGATAGTAAATGATGTTTCTCATAGTCATTTGCGGTCTGTCTTTAGGGTTAGTGATGTGTTTGCTGCTAGAATTGACAGAGATTTCCGTTAGAAGTTAACTTGATTTTTACGGGGAACTGCATGCCTGTTCGATAACTTCCCATAATAAATTGGTTGTAAACAGAACTATTCTCTGGAGCAGGTGTCATTATGCAACTGCAATGTCATCAGATGCGGGAGGTTCTAGTTCTCTAGCAGACAGTCACTACAACATTAATCATGGGTCTTCAGTTCCATCTAATGATAACGAGATATTTTATCATAGTTTTATGTGGAATAAGGGTGGTGATGATCCTTCCGGGGAAAAGGACGGTGGAAATGATAGTGGTACTTCAACAACGGAAGATTTAGAAGTTCGGATGGATCTTACAGATGACCTACTGCATATGGTACGGGTACTTGTTTGTTATGTCTTAACTATAATTTTTTTTTTTTTTTGGTATATGGCTTCAATTGCCCCTCTTCATTTCTTCCCCAGGTTTTTTCTTTCTTGGATTACGTTGATCTTTGCGGAGCTGCTATGGTTTGTAGGCAGTGGAGAGCAGCTAGCGCTCATGAAGATTTTTGGAGGTGTTTGGATTTTGAAAATCGGAAGATATCTTTAGAACAATGTGAGTTTACTTGATTCACCTCTTTTAATCCTTTTTCTTCGTTTGTGTGTGTGTGTGTATGTGTATTGCTGTTCTTTTGAGATTGTATCAAGTGTGTGGATGGGGGTAATATGTAAATACAAACTAGAGCACCTAAATTGTATTCTTGAGAAATATAATATAGTTTTAGGAGGCTTTGGAATAATGGTCGTCAACTTGCATTTGGGTCAAAATTATTTGGTGTAACAACTTAGGCCCGTATATCGACATAAAGCAAATTTACTGTACAATGATGTCCTAACTCCAGATGGCACAGTGACGTTTGTACATTTTTTTGGAGGAAGTTGTAGTGGTACAAAAGCAAATATAATTAAAACATTGGGGTTTACGGGCTACTATTCTTTCTGTGCCTAATCATTGTAATTGATGACTGGAAACCAGGGACTTTTTCTTGATTTTGTAAAAAGTTTCGAGTTTATGTTGTGCCGAGAGGCAAGTTTGTTGCATAAAAAACCAGAATTCGCCACATCAATGCTTAGAAATGGTGCTGAGAAGCCTGACTAGAGGGTTTTGGTGGACAATTGAGGTTCTAGCCCTTGTGGGTTTCTTAGTTGCTTATGGTGGTGGTATTCTCTTATTGGAGACGTTGGATTTTTTATGGAAGCTGTGTCTCTCAAAGAGCAGAGATTTGAAGGAAAAGAAAACGTGTGGTTTTTTTTCTGATGTTTGGGGAGTTATATTATTAAAAACAAAAAATGAAAATGTCTTTAAGGTGCATTTGAGATTGAGTTTAATGAGTGTAGAATAAATATGTTGTTTTCCAATTCTTGTTGCAAACTTTTACCAAATAGCTGGTCAATTACTAGTCAGAAGATGTCTATGCAATGCTATGAGTTTGTGCGATCTATGAATTGACCTTTGGATGCTGCGATCTAATCTTAATGGATATGAGGATTGATTTTTTTTTTTAAATTTTATTTTTAGAAAATATACTGTAAATTTGAACACAAGTTTCTCCATATATTCCTATTTTTTTTTTTAAATAAAGAAATAACCTTCCCTAATATTTAATATAGTTACATGCTTCATTAATTATTTAAAAGTACAATCAAAATGCTAATTCATTCTTAGTTAATGAGATTTAAAGGTTTGTATGCCTTTTTATGCAAGTTGAGAGCTAGAAAGTTCTATGGAAATTGGGTAATGAAGCTCTGTATGGGAGATACAGTGCAGAGAGAGGGAAAGGTTCAGGAGGTGGTTGTATGGGGGCTAATTATGGGGATTTTCAAGGTCAGGGACGCTTCGCCACTCTGAAGAATTAGTGCGGAGGTAGGCTTTGGTGACTTCATTTAGCGATTGGAATAGTTTCTCTAAGTACATATGTTCTTGTGTTGGGGGTGGCATTCTTTATTGACAGGACAATCTGGTTGATGAGATTGCCTTGAAGAGATATTTTTATCAGTTTGTTGTCTGTTGCTGGTGATGAGATAGTTGCAACAAATTACACAAGTTGGTATAGTGGTGTTTCATATTGGAATCAGCAGTTTGTTACATCAGGCCTTGGGAACTTTGGAGGCATTTTTCAGCATTATGTACTTTATGTAGTTAAAAGGGGTAGTATCATGAGGAAGCATGATATCAAACAATGGTACTATAATAATTCAGGTGAAGTTCCTATATGTGGATTGTTTCTAACCAATTCATTTTCTTTTTTGGTTAGACTGCACCATTATGGAAGGATCAGACAGTGGATGATCTCATAAAGATACATTATATTAGTATTGATTGGCGTTGTGTGCAAGAATAATGTTGATCTGTGGATCATCATTTGCGCTATGCATTTTTCAAAAATTATGGTCTTGTTCTCTTTGTCAGTTGGAACTTATTGGCTTATGCTAAAACCAGTGATTGAAATGCTTGAAGATATACAAGCTGTTTAGCCTATTGCTTGAATAATTCCTATCTTCTCTTTTGAACATCTGTGAGAAGGGAATTTTCAGAGACTTTTTTCTTTAAAAACCTAAACTAGGATGTCTAGGTTTATTTTTTCTATTTTTGGGGTATTTCCATTCTGAAAGACTTATTTGTTGTGAGTCAGTCCTGTACTTTTCTTGGTTTTGGTGGACTGATTGTTCACTCTTTGGTAAATGCTTTTACATCTAATTTAAGTCTTTTCTTTCTTATTTATTTATTAATTTTAAGTGCTTATTGATTGGGAGAGGTGTTGAATTAGAACTGGTAAAGCAAGGAGAACAGTTCTTGTTTTATTATATGGACTATGAGGTGTAAATAAAATGGTTGTACTTTTGAAGTTGTAGAACTTCCAGTTTTTAGATCTTTGAACAGTGGGATTCCGTGTTTTTGTTCCTTTCGTTGCACATTGATAAGAACTTTGGGAGAACCACACCCCAAAAGCTAGCTATTGAGGTGGGAGAACCCAAAGTTTTATAAATCTCACACAAGAAGTTCATATGTCGAATGTGGGATTCAAGTCTTGTACCTTGCAAAGAGGATCCTAACATTCCACCATGCTTTGTAGCCCCGGCGCTCACGCAGGTTGGCGGTGCACTAGTCTTTTGACTAGTTCCGAACGAACGCTGCAATGTCGGCGTCATCACCTACACTGCACGTTTATAACTGGAAGACATGATGTAGGTTTTGATACTAATTGATAAGAATCTTGGGAGAATCATATCCTAAAAGCTAGTTATTGAGGTGGGAGAGTCCGAAACCTTATATATCCTGCATAAGAAGCGCACACTTTTAATGGAGGATTCAAGTCTCATACCTTGCAATAAGGATCCTAATACACACATTTCTAGGTTTTTTTGGTTGGTGTCGGTCTAACATGAATATGTTAAACATATTTTTATGACCATAATTCCATGCAGTGATATGTATATGTTTTATGGTTTAAAATTTAGAAAATGATGAACTAAAGACTTTCCTATAAAAAACTTGTCAAAGCTTCAGATTGAGTAGTTTTGCATGTGTTTGAATATTTTGCTGATCAATATCTTGCATGCATACAAATGATTGGTTAATGGTAATCATTGGTTTAATTTGCTTGAAAAATGCATGTAGGTTGTCATAGTGGTGGTAGAGTTCAATTAATGTTTTCCTGATTAAAAAAGAAACCTATTTCTTATTAATTCAGAGTGAACTGTAGCTTTCAATGTGGCCCAATCTGATTTTTTGATTGTATTGCTTTGCTCATATTGGCGTTTGACTGTTGAATTTGTTATAAGCTGTACTCTGTGGTTGATTGCCAAAATGGTTGGCATGATATACAGTTATTTTAATAAAATTTTGAATCAGCACAACTATGTTGCTTTTGTTTTTCAAATATTTTTAAATTGGTTGTTAAAAATACTCATTTTTTATTGCATTTTCAGTTGAGGATGTGTGTCGGCGATATCCAAATGCCACAGAAGTAAATGTAAATGGTGCTCCTGCTATCCACATGCTTGTCATGAAAGCAGTCTCTTCCTTAAGGTAACTGTTGTTGCTATATAAGTTTTGTTCTTGTGATATGAATTTTGATAACAGGCTTTGGATATTTATTTATTATAAATCTTCTTCTGGTTCTCAGAAATCTTGAAGCCATAACTTTGGGGAAGGGTCCCCTAGGGGATAATTTTTTCCATGCACTAGCTGAGTGTAATTTGCTGAAGCGATTGAATGTCTATGATGCAACTCTTGGTAATGGTGTTCAGGAGATACCCATAAACCATGATCAATTGCGTCATCTTGAACTAACAAAGTGCCGAGTAATGCGTGTAGCCATCAGGTGAAGCAATATTATCTTACCGCACTGTCATTTCCTGACAATCTTGTCAATTTCTGTGCTAAAAATATGATGTCGTGTAGGTGCCCACAACTCCAACATTTGTCCTTGAAAAGAAGTACCATGGCACAGGCTCTGCTTCATTGTCCTCTTTTGGATCTCCTTGATATAGGCTCTTGCCACAAGCTTTCAGATGCGGCAATTCGTTTAGCAGCAACTTCATGTCCGCAATTAAAATATTTAGATATGTCTAACTGTTCATGTGTGAGTGATGAAACACTACGTGAAATAGCCCTGAGTTGTGGTTATCTTAGTAGTCTCAATTCATCATACTGCCCAAACATATCGCTTGAGGTCAGTTATATTATGGGTGGTTCGCATCTTTGTTTGTGTTATTGGGATGTATCTTTATTTGACACACTTCCTTGTTTCTTCTTTGAAGTCTGTAAGACTACCCTATTTGACAGTTCTTCAACTTCATAGCTGTGATGGTATCACATCAGCTTCAATGGCTGCAATAGCACATAGTTTTATGTTGGAGGTTTGAATTCTCTCTCTTTATCATGGGTGCTGCCTTGATGTCTGTGTAGCCTCTGCTAATTGCATTCAACTTGTAAAATTAATGCCATAAATTTCGCAGGTGTTGGAGCTTGATAATTGCAATCTATTGACTTCTGTTTCTTTGGAGCTTCCTTCCTTGCAGAATATAAGACTAGTGCATTGTCGCAAGTATGGTTCACTACTCCATTTGAACTTCTATATTGCCACTTCCCTGTCCCAGCCTTGGTTTTTGGGGTTTCTGAAGATTATCCTTTTCTTTGTTTTCTATGACTTAGTGGCTTATTTTGTTGTTGCAGATTTGCTGATTTGAATTTGCGGACACTCAAGCTATCATCTATAATGGTGTCTAATTGTCCTGCTCTCCACCGCATTAACATCACTTCAAATTCTCTTCAAGTATGTCTTCACTGGAGGCATTATATTTCTTTATCGTCTATTCTTTAATTTTAATGTTGTAAGATAATTCTCAGTGATTTCATGGTCATGCAGAAATTATCATTGCAGAAGCAGGAGAACTTGACAACGTTGGCATTGCAATGCCAATGTCTGCTAGAAGTGGACCTTACAGATTGTGAATCATTGACAAATTCTATTTGTGAAGTTTTTAGTAATGGTGGTGGATGCCCTATGCTGAAGTCTTTAGTTCTTGATAATTGTGAGGTATGTGAACTGAGTTACTTAATATGTTGAATTTGCTTTTATTTAATGTCTTCATGCTTAGCATATGCTCAAAGGATGCTTCATAGTTTATCATGATATTTATGTTTACTTTTGCCTGTCCTAATAGGTAAAAGGCCCAATAATAGTATTAAAGCTCTAACACATCTACTCGCAAGATTCTTGGATCAAACAAAACCATAATTGCAACAGCAATTACAAATGACTTATTTTATTAATTCAATGGGGTGATTCAAACACAAGTCTACTCAGTTAACTGGACTCTGATTCTATGTTGAGTTACTGGTGGCTTTTTTTTTTTTTTTGGGAACATTTTGGTTTTATGGATATCCATCTACTTTTTATTGTTGCATTATTAATGAGTTTTCTCCGGGGTGTCTGACCGAATTATTTGGCCAGGGCTTGACGGCAGTGCAGTTTTGCAGTACTTCTTTGGTCAGTCTTTCTCTTGTTGGTTGCCGTGCTATCACAGCTCTTGAGCTAAAATGCCCGAGTCTTGAGAATGTCTGTTTAGATGGTTGTGATCATCTCGAAAGAGCTTCATTTTCTCCAGTAAGTGAGAATGATTGCAAACAGCCCTTTCTGCATAAGTACATATGATGTAATTTTCTGGTTGTACCTTCTGTTCAAGATTTAGTTCATTGTTGGTTGGTTCAAATTATGTAAATCTTTGCAAAAGATTGTTTGACTACTTCAGTTAGACATTCTGTAATACTGATCAATTTATTGGGTCAAATAATGTTGACCAACAAAATGCACATCATTTTTCTGTATTAAATAGTCGGTATAAAGCTGAAAATGTCTTCTACATCCTCATCTCTTTTCCAGGTTTCTCTTCGGTCACTCAATCTGGGCATATGCCCCAAGTTGAACACACTCAGTATTGAAGCGTTAAGTATGGTAGTGCTCGAGTTGAAGGGATGTGGTGTATTGTCAGAAGCATCCATTAATTGTCCTCTTTTAACATCTCTTGATGCTTCTTTTTGCGGGTGTGTTTCATTTACTATCTTCTTTGTTGTTCCCTTCTTATTCTGCTGTGACTAAAATCTTGTTTTTTTTTTTACCTGCAGTCAACTCAAGGATGACTGCCTGTCTGCAACTACTTCGTCATGCCCACTGATTGAATCATTAATATTAATGTCATGCCCGTCGATTGGTTCTGATGGACTTTACTCATTGCAATCGCTTTCAAATTTGACAATGCTTGATTTGTCATACACTTTCTTGACACATTTGCGGCCAGTTTTTGAGTCTTGTTCGGAACTGAAGGTAATTTTTATATTTATGATATATGCATGATTCTAATATTGATTGTGGCTTGTTATCACTTTTTATAATAATTGATACGGGCCATAACCTAGTAGAGTGTATTACTTTTTAATTTTTTGGATATTATGTGTTTTTTGCTGTTTTCTGTTGAGATCACTAGAAGTTCATGTATTAGAGTCTATTTCAAATATGAGAATGAGTTTTTTATCTTCATTTCGTATTGTCTTTTAACTGAAATTGGTTTCACAGTTAGTAATTTGTGGGTCTTAGTTTTTGTTTTGTATTGGTTATTTATATTGGAGCTTTTGCTGGTTAAGTATGGCGCCATTTTCACTCTCTTTTAATAAACTATATATTTCATTCTTTTATATGCATAAAATGCTGTTCTAAATTTCTTCACTTCATCTTATGCTGCGTGAACTCTCAATATTCAGAGACTGGATAAAACTCAAGCCTTGTTTTTACATTGACGAGTACAGTGTCTCTTCAGTTCAAGCATGCTAATATAGATATGAACCGTTTTTTCATGTAATATTGGGTTTCAGTTTGTTGAATAATGTTGAAATGTTGGTGAGCAGAGTCCTTTATCTTCTTCTGAAGAAAAAAGACGGGAACCAGAAAACTACTTTGAGCTTTAGTCTTTCCATTCTTCAGTTAAAACAACTAACACCACTTGATCCTTTTATTTAAAGATGATTCTTTTATATCAACAATCTTCTTTCCTTTTTATCATATACTTGCCTAATAAAATAATACTGATTTAACTTGCCTAGATCAAAGTTCCTATGTTTCTTGTTGTTCCTTTTCCTGGCTTCTATATCACTTATTTTTCTGTTCTTTAAGGTGTTGAAATTACAAGCATGCAAGTATCTTACTGACTCATCATTGGAGCCTCTTTACAAGCAAGATTCTCTCCCAGCGCTCCAGGAATTGGACTTGTCCTATGGGACCCTTTGTCAGTCAGCTATAGAGGAGCTTCTTGCTTACTGTACGCACCTTACTCATGTTAGCTTGAATGGTTGTGTAAATATGCATGACCTTAATTGGGGTTCTAGTGGTGGTCAGCTTCTTGAGCCAACTGTATATAGCTCCTATGGGAATTTTCCTCGTGAGAGCATCCATGAATCAATCGAGCATCCCAATCGTTTACTGCAAAACCTTAACTGTGTAGGTTGTCCAAATATTAGGAAAGTTCTCATTCCACCTCAGGCACGTTGTTTCCATTTGTCATCATTAAATCTTTCTCTGTCTGCCAATTTGAAGGAAGTTGATGTTGCTTGTTTCAATTTGTGCTTTCTTAATTTAAGGTATGTATTTATTTGTCTGGTTTTGCAGGAGATTTATCATTTATATGCTCTTATATCTGCTAAAAATTTTGATGTTTGTGTGATATTCAGCAACTGTTGTTCTTTGGAAATATTGAAGCTTTCTTGTCCAAAATTAACGAGTCTATTTCTTCAGGTATGCAAATTTGCCTCCCGTGGTTGAATTCATCGATTTTTAGTGCTTGGTCTTTGCAAGTAGATATCTAAAGTTGCCTGGATTTGTTATTTAGGCTTAGATAATTTTTTTTCTTTTTTTGGGTGATGCCATGTAAAGGGATAATCTCTATTAACTGATGACAATTTCGGTCTATATGCATTTTAATTACTTTAAATACACTTCAGTTTTGGCATTTGCCAGAATTGCCAGTTTATGAAAATCATCAATTGATGTCGAGCTAGGCAAGTCCCACTTTCTGATAATGCCTACACTATCAAACTGTGGGTGTCACCTAGTTCTCTTTGTGGTTGATTAGTCTTATTAAGTTTTCTTTCTCTTCAGTCATTATTAATGTTTATTCATTCCCTTGGTTGTTCTTCATATTTTTCTCATTGCATTATAACAACTGAAATCATACTGCTTCCATCTAACACTGATAATTTATTGGTGGCAATTGGGTGAATTTCGTAGTCCTGCAACATCAACGAATCAGCAGTTGAAAGTGCTATATCGCAATGTGGTATGCTCGAGACTCTAGATGTCCGTTTTTGCCCCAAGGTGAGGTCGTCTTTTTTTATTTTTCCCTTTTAGTCTCTATTGGTGAAATACAAGTCTCCAAATTTTCTTTTAAGTTACATAATTCGTTGACTTTTAATGTTGTGTTGGCGCGACAGATATGCTCGATGAGTATGGGCAGGTTACGGGCCGCTTGTCCTAGTTTGAAGCGCATCTTCAGTAGCCTGACACCTCCATGATGTGATGATGGAAAATTTTGTTTCTTTTACTTTTTCCGGTGGCGTTGCTTTCTTCAGGTGTCAACCAGCTTGGTATTTTTTGCCATTGTCTGCTTCTAATGTTGCTGTAAATGTTCATCTTCCTTGTCAGTTTCTATATGGGTAATATGTGTACCTCTTGTGGCTGGCCTCGTGTTATGATAAAATAAAATGTTGTTTCTATGTTGATTCCCATTGTTATCTTCACATCTCTCTCTCTCTCTCTCTCTCTCGCTTTCTTATTTGCTCATTCCTGCCTATATTAATGAACTTGTATATGTGACGTATGACTGTGGTGAGTGAATAAAACAGGGAGTTCTGTATTAAAATTGCGAGTTTTCCCTGTTCAAAGATTCGGTTTAAATTACAAACTGACCTTCATGGCTTTGTGAAAATAGGGTTGTAAAACAGGAATAATGGGCACGCCATGGTACTCTCAAAATCAACAACAATTATATTCCTCAACAGGAGAAGCCCTTACTGCTACCGATTGATACGAGTTCTATGGGCATACAAGGCTGTAAGAACTTAGGATTTTTGTCTTTGGCAGCGAACAAATTTGTTAGTGGTCTCAGATTATACCATTCATACAAGAATTTGGAAATAGAGCACACAACTTATGCTTCTATGTACGGACACTCGAGCGACTAAAAGAGAAGCATACATTATTGCAATTACAAACACGTAAGATGTATAGAAAGATTTGCAGAAAACGATGAAAGACGGTCATTTTGCCAGGAAAAATATGACGCACATAAATTCACAGTATTGATTCCAGCTCTTTAATTTCTGGGTCTAAAACTTCCGGTTCAGCATCTTCATCTGCTGTCATATAGGCATCAGCTATAGCCTTTCCCTTATCTAACACTTCAGCAGGGACAGTTTGGAGGAGACTGTAACAGGAAAGCTTATCAGAAAATGAAGCTTACTTGTCTTTACGAAGTATAGGTAGATAGGTACTCCGTGGTTAACAGAGAAAAGTAAAGCAATAATGCTAACGTGCTTCTTCTATGAAGGTTCTGAAGCAGTGGTAAAGCTCACAAAGAATTACCTGTCTAGTGCGGTAAGAGCTGTACCAATCTTTGCCTTCATGGATTTGACAGAGGTTTCTCCTTCATTTCTTGATGCACGCAGAAGCAAGAAATCAAGATCTTCCAGGGCTCTTCAAGAGTAGATAAGTGAGATTAAAAATTGGTTAGCTATTGGTATAACATTTTAAAAAATAAAAATGTAAAATATATAAAAAAAAAAGAAAGAAGCTATGGTTGCATAACTTCTAACACAATATTATTCTAGCTGCATGGGCCTGTTGGTTCTGACACCCCAGCGGAGAGTTTCTCTACAAGCATAGCATGCTATCCCATCAAAATTTTATATGGCACTTAGCACCAATTATCTGTACAGATTGTCCAAATGATATCATGTAAGCTGGCTAAACCTTAAACAAGTCTTGGCTTGGAATACTAAGTGAAACCCAAAATGAAAGTTAGCTCACCAAAATATCATACGTAGCTTTCTAAGAAAATAGATACCACGATCCGCAATTGGGTACAACAGATTTACAGAAAATCATGAGTCCACTTAACAAATACTGTACATGCCTAAAATATCCTAAAATATTTTGGAGTCTCACAAGTTGCAGAGAAATGATGATAAATTTTATAATACCTGAGACATTGGTCAACATCATCAAAAGCAGTTTTACCACTTCCAGCATCTGAAGCATATTGTGCCACCTGAAGTTCCGAAGAAAATTTCCAAACCTCAGGAACTCATGTACACAAAAACTGCCATAAAGCGAATTGGAATAAGAATGTAAAGTGATGCCCTGGACATTTATCCAACATGGATTCTAAGATGAAACAACCACAAATAAAAATATAAGACTATTGTTCATATCAAAAGCATTCACAAACATGAGGCAATGAGAAAAGTGTTATGGTCACATAAACTGTCTCAGAATATCAGATTCCTTATAAAATCCTTTTCTTTCAGCAGCATGTGCCTATAGCTTCATGTCTATGTTGGAAAGAAAGAGAAATCAGTTTTCCACATTCTATTTCATAGGAGAGGTTCATCTTTTGTATGTTACTGTCCTTATCATATTCTAGGGAAATGTGAAACTAAGATAAATCACAGATTTGGTTGAACTATGCAATCAAATCTTTTTAAAGATAAGCTTTTGGAATGTCAATATGTGTGAACAGTTATTACTTGATTCCATGGTGGAGTAATCTTCTATCAACTCCACTCCTGCTTTAAACCATACTCAAAAGACTTTAGAAGACTGCTTCTCAGAAGTATACTCTCAATTCAGTTCTTCAAATGAACAGTATATGTCTAATGAAGAAGTTTCATAAAATCAAATACTTTTCCAACCTCCTACTCATTTTTAATGAACCATTATCGTACCCTTCTCTGGATTAAAGCATTTTCCCAAATGCATTTTGACCACTTACGAGACTGCAAAAAGACTCATAACATGGAAATATGAGGAGTATTCAACAATATAAGAAAGCTTCAACTTACTGCTCGGATATTCACACGTAGGCTTGCAGCTGGACCAGAGCGTAGTTGAGATCGGCAGTTAGAATATTGAGGTTGATCAACCTCCAGAGTTTTTTCTGTAGCATTCAAAAGATAAAATATAAATATCACACCACCCTGTATTATGTGCTTGTACTTTCAAAAGTGAAATTAAGCCCACATTATTCTGATGTAAAGACAAAATTTTGAAAACAAGTAGCAGTGCAAGTGTAATGTATATGTAAAGCATCACTAAAATCTTAAAAGTGGGATGACAAAGACAATCATCCTGAAAATCATAGGGAATCATCTTTAATGCGTTACAGACAGCACTGAGAACAAAATATACAAAGCCAAGAGACACCTGAATTAAAACAGTCAATAAGTAAAGCAACCCATGAAATCTACTTTCAAAAGTCAGGCTGAGGTAGTACATTTTGTTGATTAACAAAGATAGTAGCAGTTCTGATGCAGTGGGCATCAAAGTTCAGTTTGATCAGCACAAGACATTTACAAAAGCAATAGCCATTGGCTCCTGAAAAAGCATATATATTCCTCAAAATATTCATTTTGCTCTTTAGCTCATTTAAACAATCAATCATTTTGATGCAGAACAAAGTAAGAATTTTTATTTGATATTTAAGGATTTAAGTAAATTAGGAATTTTGAAACTAGTTTATTTTCCTATTTCATAGTTTTTTTATTCTCATTAGGCTTGTTTTCCTATTTCCTAGTTGAGTTTGAACTAGATTTATATTTCTTAGTTAAATTAAGTTTTCAGGCTCTATAAATAAGTGTTTTTAGTTCTTTTATTTTTAAGAGTTGGTTTATTTTGACTTCTGCTCTTCTTAAATAAAAGATTATTTTTCCTCCAAACTTCAGTCTAATTTTCTCCGCTTTCTTCTATTACTTCCCCCCTTTACGATACTATATTTTCACCTCTTTCTTTGATTGTTATCTGAGTTCCACATCACATTTCCTCTTAGATTCTCATGGACAGATGATCTTAGTGTCATAGATTCACAAGACATTAAAGACATAGTGCAAATTTAAATAGCAGTATAAAATGAAAGATAACAGAGACCAAGCCATATTCAATCATAAGACTAAATTTCATGAGCCACAAGAACATTATATTTACAAGAAAAGCCATTACCTAAATCCTTAATCTGTAACTGTGTCAATATAACAGGGGGTACATAAACCTCTAATGGCTCAAGCTTTTTCCTGTGAAATATATACATATTAAAAGAAAGAAAAAAAAATATTTCCAATACAAAATCCTTCCCGAACATAAAACAAAAAGCCCGTGGTCGGGCCCCGAGAAAATCCCAACAAACATTCAAATAAACTCTTGATGAAGTTTCAAGGAACTCTAACATACAATACACAAATTCACTTTTCTGGAAAAATAAATATCCAAGCTCCTTTAGATCACCTCTTCGATTGGGAGACAATTTGCAAATTTGTGGCCACAGAAGTGATCCTCAGCAGTTTAAAATGATATTAAGAATGGATATTTTAAAGCATTTTAGAGCTAGGAAATATGAAGTGTAAGACCAACGAGCAGAAAACACGAAGATATTAGTCCATATTTAAACAAGCTTGGGAAGTGCAGTCTCTACAATTAATTTATCACCATACTTAGAAGTTTAGACTGTGCCGAGTCATCACCTTTTCACATATTTATCAAATAAGCTGCCTGCAATAGCATCTGCAACAAACAACACACTAATAATCTGGTTGATTGCCAACTTAAAAAGTAATTTACAAAATTTCAATCTCAAAATCTGAACAACCAGCCATGCATCAGCTTTATATTAAAGATAGTTTTGGAATTGATTTTTAAATAATGTTCGTATTAAATAAACAAAAAGGCTTTCCAGTTTCCAGATTTTTAAAATTTTTTCTTTTAAAAGACTCTAAGTGCTTTATGAAGAAACATTTGGAGAGCCATTTTAGATGCTTTTACAGGAAAAACTTTTAATTGAATCGACAGAGAACCATTTCACTCGGAAACACCATTTACAAGAATTATTACCCCTGAAACAACAAAGTTGTGTTTGGATCACCCATGGAAACTGAATAATGAAGCTACAACACAAGTAAAAAAGTCATGCCAGAACACAATAAGATCACTTTCTTCTCAAGTTTCAGCCAAACACAACTTTACTTCGACTTCAAGATAACCAAATTTGCGCTCATTTTCTTGCATCCCTCCACGTGCAGCTTAGCCTTTTGAATTTTTTTTTTTTTTTTTTTTTGAAAAAAAAACCTTANTTGCATCCCTCCACGTGCAGCTTAGCCTTTTTAATTTTTTTTTTTTTTTTTTTTTGAAAAAAAAACCTTAAAAATTCGTAATAAAAATTATATACTAACAATACCAATCATCATTATATCCGAGCTAAATTAATTATTTTCTAAATAAAGGACGAAAAGGCCGTACTGTTAGGCAAAAGAAACAAGTGTGAAAGGACGAGCGAGACGGAGAACAATCGCCGGCTTTCCCGCCAGGTAGGGGGGTACAATGCGCACCCCACACTCACTCTCACTCTCACTCGTGGCAACACCCGGTTTGTTTTTGTGTTGAATTTTGGGGGGAGAGAGCGAGGGAAGAATGAGGAAGGAGAACCGAAGGTGCTGGCGCCAATATGCGCAGGGGCGGGCAGTGTTGCCATTCCAACAGAACATGAGAGCCGAACACAAGACAGAGTTGTGTATTTAGAGAGACATGGACGAAACTAGATTGCCCTTATCCCTTTTGTTCCACAACTGGCCAGGGAAATTATTTATGTACTATTTATGAATAAAGCTTTTTCTTTATAATTATTTTTATGTTTTTTAGTTTGAAAAATATTATGATTTGGTAAATTATTAATTCGGATAACTATACTTCCAGAACCTTCCAAATGATTTTATTGGGAATTATATTTTAAATTATAATAACTAATTTTCATCATATTTTTAGGTTCTGTGTCGTAATATTATATTTAACATTTAAAGATATGATTGAAATTATGCGTGTTATGATTCTCTATTAGATCCAACATCTCTTTCCCCTTTCATTAGCATACCAAAAAAAAAAATCGAAAATTGGACCTCTCACCAACCAAATTTTAAATAATATCACGTTATAACTTATATGGGTATCCAAATTATTATATTTTATATTATATTATGAGTAATGTATATTTATATTAAATTATTTATAAAATATATTAAAAATTGTTATATCACATGCAATAATATTAACATGATTTTTGTATACATGATATTGTAAATAAAAATGATGGCTTAGCTGGCAGACGAATCCTTCGGGTTGAACCCGAGAACCCGGTTGGTGCAATGTCGGCAACCAACGTTCGAAAAATAAAATGAGAGAAGGAGAAAACAAGTGGACATTTCACTGACTTTGCTAATCCTCGGCTTCACCTCCGATCTCTCTATCATCTCAACCATTCTTGAGTTTCTAAATAAAACCGCACCAAGAATGGCGACGACCTTGTGGTTCCTTTTAGCCCCATTTCTCTTCATCTCTGCTTCTGCCACCACGCAATGTAAGCATCTCCCATTCTTCCAGTGAATGAATAATCTACTACATTATTGATTTGAAAAACAGTTTTCAGTTTATTACACTTGCTTGATCTGCTTCACAACTCTTTAAATGACAAATCTCTTTCTTTTTTTTTTTTTGGTACTTTCTATGTGTGTATGTATGTATCTTCTCTAATTCCAGAATGTAGTGTAGTTAGTGCTTCTCTTTTGAGGTAGTTTATGTTGTTTTGGACTTCTTAGTAGCAAGATCTCTTACTTAAAGACTGTAATACTTTTTTTTTTTCTCTTTTTTTTTTTTTTTTTTTTTTTTTTTTTTTTTTTTTNATAATTTTTTTTTTTCTCTTTTTTTTTTTTTTTTTTTTTTTTTTTTTTGTTTAGAAACACTTGGTAATTAAATCTTCATTTTTGTTTTTGGGATCTCATGGCTGTTGAGAGATTTGGATAGGGGAGGATGAACATTTTGAATCTTTGATTCTGTGTTTATTTAAAAGAAGGCTTAGTGCTCGTCTAAACCTTTAATTGATCAACCAGTTTCTTTGTGATGAAAACACGTAATATTATTCCAGTCTAATCTCAAAATGGTAAACAAGACTTATAAGTATACATGATAAAGTTTCTTAGCCCCTAATTAGCTAATAAAGATTAGGAATCCTAATTAGCTAAGGAAGATACTCCTAATTGAATGAGGAAATTGAAATGATGTGGAAAGTGAAATAATGTAAGTCCGCATACATAAGGAAAGCAACCGCAAAAATAAATATAGTTATCGGCGCCACGGCCTGAGAGCATCAAGTGCCGTGGCTCGTAGCTGCTGGAGTCCCTTCCCTGGGTTGGCAGATTGCAGGTGCCGCGGCCTGAGTCATCTGGCGCCACAGCCTGGACTAATTTTGTCAGAAATTCAACCTTTTTTTAATAAATGTTGATTAGTCGAGCTTTGGAGACTAATTAACTAAGCCAAAAGGGGCATGAGCTTTTGCTAATGTTTCTTTCCTCTGCTTTTTTCGAATCAAGTACTGAACAGAGAGATGTGGAAGGTGAAAATTGTTTGCACTTATTTGGGGCTGAGAATAGTTAGAGAGAGCAGTGGAATTGGTAAATCTATGAAAAGCTGATTTTTTTTTTTTTATTGTAGGCATGGTCTGGTTGTCATATTATCAAAGAGTTGCATGCTATAATTTAATCATGGGATGGCATAAAGTTCCAGCTATGAACAATGTTGAAAGGAAATCCTGTATCATGGGATGTGTCTAAAGAAGGGATTTGATGAAAATTCTCTTCATGAGAAGAAAAAGAGGGTAGAATACCACAAGGGAGAACATGGTCTGAAAAACATAAGCAGCATAAATGATTAAAAAGATTGTCAATGACGGAACAGAATCTCTTTTTCAAAGCCCCTTGTCAATCGTCTCATATTCCCACCATTTAATGGCATTTGCCCCCGACTGGTCATCATCTTTATGCTGAAAATTCCCACATCCTAAAAAGTTTTCATACTCCTGTGCATTGTAAATGCACCTATTTGCTGCCCTTCTCTACTCAGCATTTTATATGTTTATGGTATACCAATGCTATGTTGAAGTACAAGAGAGTGGCAGTAGATATAGTTTCAGTTCTTTAGTTGTTTAGATGCAAAACAAAGCAGTTTGAGTTGAAAGCTTCAGTTTAGTAATAAATTGCATGAATTTCCCATATGTAGACTGTAGTACTTGATCTGGCAGGAAGTCTGAGAGGCGACCCTGCTTCATTCATTGGTTTAGTTGTAGTTAGAATTACTTCCTAACAGGACCTCACTAGCTTTTGAAGAGCTCAGTTTGGGTATTAAACTCATCGACTGAGCATAACCTCTACGTTTTCCAGGTTTGATTAGGAGTTTTGCAATCTTAAAATGGGGTGTTTTTTTATGGAATAATTTCCAATTAAATCTGTATCAAATAGGCAGAAAGAGGGAAACAAGTGAATTTTAAAATGTATGTTCTGTATGGACCGCAGACAAATGCTGGAATGGGCTCTGTTTCTGTTTTTTTGAGTAATTTGGGGGTTGATTTTGTACTAATAGGAAAGCTTGTCAGCTTCTGATTCTGATGCAAGCCAGCCTTGTACTTTTTTTGCAGTTCATGCTCTTCTTCTGCACTCGTTACATTCATCTACTCTGTTGTTCCCTATACATTCTTTATAGTTATGTAGCCTAGATGTAAAAAAAAAAAAAAAACACATCCACCAATCATGAGGGCCTTAATGTACCACCTAATAGTGATAAGGACATTAATCTGATATTTCGGCCACAGACCTCTGAGAAGAGTGAGCAAAAAAGTGAACTTTGTAGACCATTGAGTGGCTGGTGTCAAAATTTTTACTCATTCACCAACAAATTAATTGGTTAGTTACAAATCTTCAATCAACTTGGGATAGTATTGAGAAGGAAAATTAAAGAGTTGAACCATTGCTCAAGTGAAACCAGAATGAGGCCCCTGCCAGGAAAGTGATTCCAAGGTTTACCAAAAGAAGTTGCATTTGGAGAAGACTGTGGAAAGTTGTAAATGTTCTCTTTGCTTAGGGCTTTAGGCCTATGGACATACGACTCTTGATACATAAATGTGACCTTATGAAAAACCTGAAGCATTACAAGTACTCTATAGGTTTTATGATTTACGTCATGACATCAAGCATGCAAAAGATGTATATTACTTCCTGAATATGCTTGAAAAAATAAAACATGCAGTTTCATTCTATTTTAACTCCATGTAAGGCTTACAATAAATTGCTGTGTATTTATATTTTTTCAAAATAGGCAGATGACCTGTAACTAGTAACTCACAATACTTTATTGCAGGTTGCTAACTTCCTTATTAGATATCATTGACTAAAAAAAGGAAGGAAATTGTTATTGACAATTATAGTTATCATTTTTTTTTTAAATTTTTAAATCCTTGATTTAATTGTGACATTATGCCTTACACATTCTAATTTGTGACATTATGAATGGCTTCAGCAAAAGTAACCAATAACCCTGCTGATAAGCTGGTGGAGGTGCTCAACAAAAATAGAACTGCACACAAAGAATCGTCCCTTTATGACAACCCAGGCCTGGCCTGCATTGCTTTGCAGTATATAAAAGCATATGACGGCAATTGTGACGATGTAGGAGGGCCGGATGCCAAGAAACCTGCCGATTCTCAATTTGCAGACACTTTTGCCCCGAACTGTGGTGTTCTTGCCTCATCTCTCTCTCAAATTACTGGTCGTTTTATAGGCTGCCAATCTTCTTATGTTCATGCTTCTGAGGCTTTTTCGGAAGTCCTAATGAAAAACAGCAAGAGCTTAGATATTCTCTACAATAAGAATCACACCGAAGTTGGGGCTGCCGTCACTGGCACAGACGGTGGATCTCCATATTTCTGGTGTGTCCTGTTCAGCAATGCGAAGCGTAATGCTAGCTTTCTTTTGGAGGATGGCGCGCCTAAAATATCAGGGTCTGGATGCTTCAGTGGTGCTAATGATGAATGCAGTGGTGCTGGTGATTTGTCTCAACACCATCGCTTCTGGCAATATGCCATTACAGCTTTGATTGCAATTGCCTATGTTTTTGGTTTATGATCTTCTTTAGAATCGCAGTGAATTGTTTTCCATTTGTATTTGGGGCCTCTTCTCCTGTTTTATGAATTCACTTGGCCTCAGTATAGTGATTCATTTTCTGTCTCTCATTTCTTTGTGCAATACATGTCATTCATTTCTTTAAGTCATTCTTTGTCTAAAATTCCATGTAATCGGAGTATGTTTGTTAGATGTTCTTCAATGGAGAAATTTAAATTAATCTCCCTGGAAATTTCAGTCTCTTTACTTATCTTGTTAGTCACATGTTCAGGCAATTTAACAGGGATTGACTATATTCAATACCAAAAGGTTCTAACCGATAATACGAAAACTAGGAGTTTACGAAAATACCCCAAATCATACCTTGTATAAAGATAATAGATAAATGAATTCTAAAATATAAATTTTATTAATTTATTAAATGACATCATAATTGTAATAAAATTATATAGACATGATTTGGAAGGAAGCTATCATGTTTTTAATCATCTATAGACAACAAAATACGAAATTGGAAAATGAAAACAAGTTCTTGCCTGTTTTATTTAGTACAGAGAACCCATCTAAAGTAACCTGATTTGAATCATAATCAATAAATTTGTCGATTAAACAGTTGATAATTTAATGGAAATTCTACCATGACTAGAGCTTCTTGAATGGGTTACTTAACGTGCAAATTGCACCAACAAAAGTGATAAAAAAATAATAATATCTAAATCGTAATTCGCCTATGGATAGCACCATACCTTTTTAAGAAATTGTTAAATTATTAGATCAAGTTATTTTTAATGATTTTGATATAATTTAATAAAATAGTGTAAAAATTATTAAAAAAGAATGTTAAGAGTTAAGAGTTGGGCCACTATAGCAGATATTATTATTTAAAAAATAATTATTTTTAAAGGAATTTTATCTAATATAAGCAAAAATAGAATCGGATATTAAAGAAAATAGAAGTTGGTGGTGTGAAGAGAAAAAAAGGAACTGGTTTGAGTTCACGCGGGAACCCGAAAAGGAAAGCTCTCTCTCTCTCTCCACATCCAAACCAATCTGCTTCCTTCTTTGGAACAGGATTCTCTCCTGTTCTTCTTCTATACATTGCCAACAAATCTCATTGTTATTAAATTCCTTCACAACTCTAATTAACCCTTCCGCTGATTGTTAGTTTTCTTCACCATTTTTCATCTTTCACATGGCTACTGAGAGTGAAAGACCTTCTGTATTTTCTTCTTCCTCTCCTCCTCCACATGCTAGTGAAGAAGCGGTTCTAGCAAGTACCCACCATCAGAAAGAGAAGCCTCGACTGGATTTTGATCTCAACTATCCGCCTCCACGGTTAGTTCAAGTTGAAGACTACTGCGGAAGTGAATCAAACAAAGGTCAAGCACCTGAGGATGCTGTGTCTGTGATCGCGATTGACTTGGACGGGGCTCAAGATAACGAAGAAGGCATCAATACAATGAGGGGTTTGAAGGAAGCAAGCGGTTCGTTGAGTAAGAGGAGAAGGTACACAGCAGAAGAGAAGGGAAAGAGAAAAGTTTATGAAGTTGTCGGTGATGATGGTGGTGGTGATCACGATCAAGATTACTTGTTGGAGCTTAGGTTGGGATTTGGGCCATTACCATCACTCTATGAGTAGGCTGAGCATAGAGGAATGGCTCATCTGCTTTCTTGGACTACTGTTGGACATGAAAGAAGACTATTCGATCTTGTGGACAAAAATATTTAAGTTCGCTATTGGTTTGATTTGATTGGAATATTAATTGTTAAAAATATAACTAGTTGTTTCTTCTTTCATTCTCTAAAACATTTTCCTTCTGTTATCTTCTACAATGATACAGTTGTAATAATTTTAAGGTAAAAATTACTACATTAAAGTTTTAATGTTACAATATTGAGCTGCTGTCATACAATTAATCACTATTCACATATAACACAGTTTCATAAATATGAACTTGTTTTTCAACTGTGAAGTCACCTGGCACTGGCAGGCTGGCAGCTTCTCGCCATTTCATTTATTCTGCTACTGATGTTTTTAGTTTTTCTGTTTAGTGTATATATTTCATTGCCTTTCAAACAGAATCGTATTGTATGATCAACTGTATATTAGATTAGATTTAAGAGGATTTTAGTATCACACCTTTCAATCCAAAAATAGATCTGCCATATGTTGTTGGCCATGAATCAATGTCGTAGCATTCTCCTTGGAACAATAAAAGGGTAACACTTTATGGGATGCAACTTTGAGGGATTTCTAGGTGTAATCCACTTACATACGTTACCGAAACCCAGAAGGAAGTTGATGAACGGATTCATAATCCACTTTCATAACAGTGTGTTCAAAAGAAAGCTAGCGAAGCTTCCTATGAACAACAAAGTAACTACTGCACAGGTGCTACGCACTTGACCAGATCCGCAATTGAGCAGTCAATCATGGATTCATCTTTCACCCCACCCCTACTATGTTATAGTCTTTTATAGAAGACAGCAAGGCCAGCTTGCCTGCCTTTTGCAGGGCTATGATATAACCCTGTGACTGTTATTCAATGTAGATGCACAGTTCCAACTTTCAAGTTTGTAGACGAAATTGCCTGGAAAATATAGAGAAATTATTCATCAGCAGCATGACATCGTCTGCTCAGGTATCAATATCATCAACTAGACAGATACCAAACCAATTTGAATCATTTTTTTTTGGGTCAAATATACACTAGTCCCTATATTTTCTCTGAATGTCAGTCATCAGATCAATCAAGCAGTGACAAATCCTGCCTATTTTACGGATCAACTACTGCAAAAAATAGGGTTCTGCCGTGTTATTGAGTATTGACACAGAGCCTTGCAATAAAAGTCATATATATGGTACATATGTCATTGAAAAGTTTACCACAACATGTAGAATGATATACGATTGCAACCCTTTATTTGTATTGCTAAACAAAAAAAACAAAAAATAGTATCAAAACATGTTTCTAAAATATATAATATTATAATACTCTAGCTATTTTCATGGTAATGGGACTATTGATATTTGATTGTTGATGATCAAATTATGAATGATGATGAGTAGATATTATTGGAGTAGTTACGTAGCAAATCTGCCCATTATCGATGCGCTCAAACTTTTTTGTATTCAAGGTTTCTCTTGATTCCTCTTTCCTGCTCATCATCTTTGTCTTGATTTACTTACAAACTTTTTCGTCGTAGTTGTTGTGGACATGATTCGATAGATTTTGACTCAACACTACATGGGAACTCCACACCGAAAATCCACCCACGCGTTTGTTCTTTTGCAGCGCACTGAATGCCAACCACATGATTGATACTCCAATTGAACAACAGCCATCCGATGATTTCATCGTAAACCTTTTCACCATCCGACGGCTGGGACTAAAAGACATGTCAAACCTATTTTATTCCAACCCTTGGATCGAGAAAGTATTTGACTATATATAAAAAAGAGATTTACGAGATGTAATAGACGATTGTTATTAGCTCTAGCTGGTATGTGTTCCGAGTTTAATTTTTTTTTGTTTAGGATGATGAAGGCACAAAGCCCAAAAATTTCAGTTAATCTTTTAGCGGGAAGTATGAGAACATGCTAAAGGTGTGGGATTTTTGATTAGTTGAAGAATTGGAAATGGGTGTTCTGAGAAAACACTGACTTTGGAATTGATTGAAAAGAGAGAAGGCGAAGAGAATAGTAACGGAAAAAAATGGCTATAAATGGTTTTGGGAAAGGGCATGGAATATTGAATCTGGATTTAAATAGGCGGCCAGATGGGTCTGATTGTGAACTAGGGTTTGAGTTTGGGGGGGATTTTCTCGAGAAACAAACGGTAACGGAAAGAAGCCAGTCAGTTTCAAGTGAGTTTAGAAGAATGGAGAGAAGGACAGATGGTGAAGAGGGCGGTTCCGCGAGTAAAAGACGGAGATATTCGGCTAGAGAGAAGGGGAAGGCTATAGTTGACGACAACCAGCCGTTAATAGTGATCGAAGATTCTGAAGAGAACGTCAATCCTGAAGAGGGTGGTCAAATTCCTGTTGACCAAGTTAGAGAAGAAAGTGAGAACGGAAAATCAATGTCAATTGAAGATATGACGTCGATATTGTTAAGCTTGAATCCTGTCCCTGTGGTGGAACATGATTTCTTTGGAGCTGAAGCTCAAGTAGAAGTTGGTTTAAGATCTCCAGATCTTGAGATTGAAAGATTAAGAGAAAATACCGAAATAAATCGTCAAAATCGTTTGCTTGAATTGAGAAGGGAGCGGAGGAGAAGAGAAGAGAGAGAAAACAAAGAAAGGTATCATGAGATTGCAAGATACCATGCCAAAAGCTTTGCACATTCTGATGAGTTCTTTTCCAAGGAAACTGATAAGCAAGAAAACACGGTTTTGGTAAAGGAAGTTGAAAGGGAATGTCAAGGTGTGAAAACTCCTTTTTCCATGGCAATGGAGATGATCAAGAAGAGGAATTCCAGCAGCTCCAGTCGTAGAAAGAAAACTGGAGATGGTGTTTCGGTGCAAGACTTCAAATGGGTGCCTTCTAAGATTGAGGGATGTGGAGTTGTGAAACGTAGTGCTCCTTCATTATTGGACCTTAGTTTGAATGTTCTTGCCACGAATGCTGAGGCAATGGTGTCGCTTGCACATGTTCCTGATTTCTTGAGGCATAAGCTTAGTCAGATGATTTGTGATGCAGGGAAAATGGATGCTTATTTTGTCGAGCTCCTAGCCATGGGTTCTCCGACCGAGATACGTGTCAAAAATTGTACCAAGTTAGAAGAAGACGATTTCATCAAAATCTTTGGTTCTTGTAACGCAAGGAACTTGACTGTAAGTGAACTTTTTCTACATTTCTTCACCATGTATATGCATGTATTATCTAGCATTTTATTTTATTATTATTATTCAGTCATCCTTCTTGATACATGATGCAGTGATCTTAGAGTTTGATTTCTTATACTGCAGTAAATGTTAATGTGAGGTATAAAGAGTTCAGTTTCCTTATACCTTGTTCATCAAGGTGCAATTCTTTTAGAAGTTTGGCAGTTAGGCTTTCAGCTATAGCTCTGTCATAAGATCTGTTAAAATTAGAATTCACCTTATGTGTGAGCTAAATAGAAATGCTGGAATATTAAACACTGTTTGCCAATGTCCGTATTGTACTAAATTTTAGAAGTCAAATAAAGATAAAATAGTTGACCATGTCAAGAATTTAATGGATTGTTAATGAATACATTTATGACTTATAAGAAGGATATGAACTCAATTGATCACCATCATCATTCATTCTTATTAATAAGGGATGTGCTTTGAGCACTTGGTTGCTGATATTTTGATCCTTGAAATCTCCTAGAGCAACTTAAGTTCTTTGATTAAATTTTGTAAGATTTGTCTGTCAATTAAATTTGATGTTCCCTGGGTTCTGGAGACAGGTATTACAACTTGACCTTTGTGGAAAAGCGCTGTCTGATAATGTCTTGTGTGGCACCTTAGCTAGGTCAGCCCACAGCCTTCCTGCCTTGGCCACGATATCCTTGAAAGGAGCACTTCGTTTGACAGATACTGGGCTAGCTGCACTTGCTGGATCTGCTCCTGCACTACAATCTGTGAATTTAAGCGAGTGTTCCCTTCTCACATCTAAGGGCATCATTGCTCTAGTTAGCTGTTTTGAATCTACTTTGAGGGAGCTGTATATAGATTATTGTCAGAACATTGATGTCATGTCTATGTTACCTGCACTGAAGAAACTCAAATGTCTGGAAGTGTTATCAGTGGCAGGAATTGAGACTGTTTGTGATAATTTCATCATTGAGATAGTCAAATCATGTGGCATAAATCTGAAAGAGCTTGTTTTTGCTCGTTGTGTGTGAGTCCTCCTCTCTTATTATACTCATTGCAACATTTAATTCTATGAATATTTGTATTTTTCTGATAAAGGTGCTTTTGTCTAGATGCAGGGACTTGACAGATATGGCTCTTAAATTTGTGGGGCAAAATTGTTCGAAATTACGTGCCCTTGATCTTTCTTTCTTGCATAACTTAACAGATTCAACAATGCAATATCTTGCTGATGGTTGCCGATCAATTCGCAGCCTTAAACTTTGCTGCAACAGTTTCAGGTTTCTTTCATGCAACCTGGATCCATTCTCAATTTCATGCTTCATTAGTGCTTGTTAATTCATTATGATGTTATAGTTCGTTTGTCCCCTAGATGATCAATTATTTCATACTTGACTATATGGTGGACAGCATGTAAAATCTCACATTTTTCTTTGATACTTACAACCGGTGCCAGGAGAATAGTACTGATAACTTACAACTAATGCATAGCTTACCTTGTAACAGTTTCACAACCTAGAAAATGGTTGTCGAGGACCTTTTCATTAAAACAATAATCATCTTCCTTCTTTATCTTCTGTGGCTTTAGGTATTGTGCTCTTTCATGACCCACACAGTTGTGGAGCATAGTGCTTAATTGCTTATCCTATTCTTTCCAAGTTAAGAGCAGTATGTTTGCAAGAATTCATGGTTATTGTTTTTATTATCTGGCTTTTTCTTGAAGAAACGCAAGCATGTTGTGCCTCAAAATAAGACATTACTGAAAAGGGCTTGAATAGATGTGTTTCAACTACAGCCATGGCTTTGACAGTCTGGAACTTGAAACAGCATCGTGTAGCTGACACCAAATAATTTGAACAATGCCCTGTTGTTTAATATAATTATTTAACTTTCAACTACTACTCTTAAGATGTGCTTGAATGGTTAGAGTTTAAGTTTTATTTTATGTTGACTTATTGCACACTCATTTCATTCTCTGCAATGCCATTATTTTCCACCAATTACTCAAAATCTGCTTTCTACTTTATTACAAGTAATTTATGAGATGTCTAATTATTGCAGTGACGAAGCCATTGCAGCCTTCTTGGAAGTCTCTGGGGATTCTTTAAGTGAACTTTTACTGAATAATGTCAGGGAGGTGAGATTATTGCATCCTTGATAGTACTTTTGGCTTTAATTTTTGCCTGGATCATAGAAACCAATTTTCTTGCTTAAAAACATGTATCCTCAGAAAAGGAGCCGGGCCTATTTCTGACTTTATAACTAATGAGTGACTTATAACAGGTTGGTTTGAACACTGCCTTGTCACTAGCCAAATGTTCAAGAAATTTGTCAAGTTTGGACCTGTCCTGGTGCCGCAGATTAACCGATGAGGCACTGGGATTTATTGTTGACAGCTGCTCATCATTGAGGCTGCTTAAAGTCTTTGGATGTTCACAGGTATGCAAGTCCAATGCAAAGCCAGTTTCATTTTAGTTTTGTCCTGCCAAAGCAAAATTGTTATTTATGCATTTGTTCTGTTCGTCTTTGGCATGATGCTTAGAAAGAAATTTATGAATGTCCTGTCAAATAAAGGAACTTCATACATTTTTTACAAAATTGATGTATGAGTCCTGTATATGTGATAACTCTATTTTAGACTTCGTATGCTGATTTGCATAAAGGTCTGAGATTTGATGAGACTACAATTTCATGTGGTTTTTGTTAAAGATGGTGGTTCCCATATGCAACACCTTTTTGCACTAGCGAAGCTCATTCAACGATGAAGTTTGCTGCATGTAAGACTTGCTGTAGTCACAAAATATATTTTAGATTTTCATCCATATTGGCAGGCTTTTCCTTGACTGCCTGGACACAAATTTAGCAACCGCACTTGAAAATCTTATGTTCACTGGAAGGAAACTAAAGAAGATTGCTTGACTACATTGATCTGTCTAATCACTCGGCACTGAATCAACTGCCAAGTGGCCTAATTGTTGATGGTTTTAAGTGTAGACATTCAAAGGGCAGGTTGTATCATCAGTGGCTTGCATATCTGCATAGTAGTTGTTGGGAGTGGAACTACTTGCATTGAAATAAACTGCACACGTCTCATATCATCTAATTAATCTATTTTGTCAGTTTGCATAATGTCCATGATCTTCAATTTTGCCTCTAAATCAAGGATCATGCATAAATCCTATCTTTGGATGTTTAGGATTTATCTTTTGCGTGTGATGTTTTCCAGGACTCAAAATGGTGTGTGGAAACTTGATTGTTGCTGTTCAATCTATGCATATCATCATTGTAACTTTTTATTTATAGGATGTTCATTCCTCATTGTTTTACTCTGATCTAAAATGCTGAGACATAAGACATCTGATTGTCTATTTTGCTATGTTTTTGGCTCGTTTTGCAGATTACAGATTTGTTTCTGAACGGGCACTCAAACTCGATGGTGCAGATAATTGGATTGAAAATGACACCCATGTTAGGACATTTCAATGTGCTTGAACCCCATGACCCTCCATTGCGCTATTCCGCATTGACTTCTTCTGTTGATTAATGGAATTCGAAACACAGATGATTGATCTTTTCATTTTGTGACTAGCCAGCCAAATCCTCACTGTACAGGAAAAGCCCTTCATTTGTTTTCCATTAACCAATGTCAAATTTTTTTTCTTTTTTTTGACATACACAAAACTGAAATGCAAAAAATCATACTTTTGTCATCAATTCAAATCCTTCACTTTTTGAAGATATAGCTTCCCGACTTTCCTGTTCAACCCCATACCCAGCAAATTCTTTTGAAGATATACCTTTACTTCTTCTATGATATCCACGTAAGTACAGGATTGTATTAGAGTGTTAAATAGGATTGATGGCATATCGAATGGTTTCCATGACCAAATTAAAAAGATAAAGATGTATCAATGGTATACCACTTAAGTTTTTGATGTCCTAGATCAGTGCTCTGGTATTATTTTATTCATTTGGGCGAGAAAAACTTAGCTCAATCCAAGTCAGAGAGGGAGGTAAAATGTTTTCCTTTTCTCTTCTGTAACAAGCTTTTAGAGAAGAAAATCAGGAGTGGAAGTATATCAAGAGAACAAATCTATTATTCTGAACTGTTGCAAAGATTTGAAGTATTGACAATTTGCTCACCCTTTTACGTTCCAGGGTTCATGTACTATAGAATTGCTTTGCATGTGTATCGTTTATCTTCGTATTCTTCCCTCCTACACTCCTACTGAGAGTAACTTATCGAACAAGCACTAATCCTACTGAGATTGCCTTGTTTTGCGGACTCTAATTCTAATGAATGGTGTATCTGAAATCAATGATATTCTTATTTCTATCGCAACTAACCCGACTCCCCCAACCAAAGAAAACATATAAAAATTCGTAAAGCTGTTTGAAATGTTTTTCCCCAAAATAAATTAATGAACAAACTGTTGGTACACTCACCAACTCTAATTCTCCTATAACAATGGAGACTCTTGTTCATTCCTAGAAGCTATACAAAACTTGTATTTGACATTTAAATGTCCCATTTCTCTGTTGTTTCTAGCACGTTCTATACAAACCAAATAACCAAGGTGGGGATCAGAATCAAGGAACATGGAAAGAGTACAAGGAAAGGGAAAAAAATATGAAAAACAACAATTCAACCAAACTACTTAACTTCAATAATTAACGAAGAAACAGAAGCTAGGGATGACCTATAAATTAAGCAGACACGGCAGGAGATGAAAATTTCACAACTTTGAGAATTCTTGCACTTAAAAAACAAAACAAATTTATGGATAGAAGTAGCTTCATCCTTTTCAAATTTCAGGCAGCCTCTTAGTTCTTCATGAAGATCTAAACTTTAAAACAAAGGCAAGGACTAAAAGAATTATGACGATACCACCAGAAGAACCTCCAACTCGGTGTATCCAGTAAGGATCAAACCTGGTAAAGCTATCATCCAAGTAAAGCAACACTGCGATGACCAGAATCAACACCAAGAGCAAGAGAGGCAACCAAGAATCAAGGCTGATGGTTTGCTCTTCAACTTCCAACTCACTCACTGCTCTCCTGTCTATATAGAGTGGTGAAAACACAGCTAGAAGCGTCAATACAATTGCCACCAGCCTCTCACATGAAGAAAGCCTGCTTGTCCTGCATGTAGTTGTTGGCTCCATTCTCTCTGGAGAAACCACCCGTTATCGTGCTCTTTAACTTTGCTATGCTAGAAAATGCAAAGTAGGATAACTACAATGTTCCGCCGTTAGATTCTCATATACTTGATTTGATTGATCTTTTCCATCCCCAGATTGTCTCTTGTATACTGTGACTCAAACCCAGATTTTATAAGATTCAATTATGAATTCCATTCACATCTCCTGAAATTTTGAATAATTACGGAGTACCCATTTACTACCCACAAAAGAAGAAGAGATTTATGATAAATTTTCTAAAGTTTAAAATAAATCTTTGACAAATTTATGGGAAGCTTATTATATTCTTTTTTCTCTTCAAAAAAAAAAATCTGATAAACTTACAAGATTAGATATATCCACAGGTATCTGTTACTACTTTCGGCGTGCGAAATAAAGATGTTACGTCCTATGGAAAAATCAGAGTGGGCTGCTTCTTCACGAAGCTTTTAGTGTTATAACGGATGGATGGGAATAATGTTGAAGCTCGATAGACAATTCTCCATCGTCTAAAAATGTATATTTGATGTTGACTGCATAATAGGTTGGAATCTGATGCTGTCTGCATCTCATAACTTATCAAAATTCTTCTGTTATCATCATGCCTAAAAATTCTAATTAGTACGGCAGAACATATACCCCAAGTTCCCTTCTTTTTAGAGGACTGCAACAACTGCTTTGTCATTCACCGCCACAAGTAATAGCTAATAAAATAAAGTTTATGATGCATTGCATATAATAAACAGAGAAGAATATTATCATAAAAGTGCACAGCACCAGAAGAGGGTTAGGTTAGGATGGAAAAAATTTGGTTTTTGGTAAAACCCGGTTTTGAATTTTTCATCTGCACTGCATCAGAGGCTAGTAAAATGTTGGGTTTAAGATTGTGCATAAACCAATCTAAATCAATATCTAGGCATCACATACAACCATCAAGGACCTCGCTAGCTGTTTCAAAAATACATAACAATTAAAACGTAGCAATGAATTTCTATAATTTGACAATGGGAAGTTCAAAAATTATGAGAATACACACAAAGTATACATAGTAAACCATAAAAGTAATCGCCTAACTGACATCGTTGGAGCTCTTTTCTCGATTGCCATAAACCCTTCTCATCCATTTCTTCTGTGATGTTGTGAGATTAAACATTGGAGTAGATGTACGACTTGGTTGAGTGGGTCCTGTTGTTGGAAGTTCACAAGGAAGTGCAGCAGCAGTGCTAGTGAAAGCATTCAGAACCAAGAATGCCAGTATGGGAGAGAGATCCAATGTCCCTCCCAGTGGTGGGATTATTCCACGAAATATGTTCAAGTAAGGGTCACATAAGGTGCTGAAGCAAAAACATACTATCCCTATATTAGAATGAACCAAACTGAAGAAGCAATAATAATCATATTAAAAAAAACAGACAATAAGAATTTTATGAGAGTATAACATTGAATCAATGCCACTAATGCTACTTCTATGTAATAAGTGAAATGTTGCATGCAAAAAAATGAACAAAAGCAAAGTAAATGTACCTGAGAGGACTAACAATGGCCGGAGGGGAGTTGGGAAACCAGGTCAAAACAAGGCGAACAACCAATAGGGTATTGTAGATGTTGAGGAAATTCATGATTCCATTAGCCACCACAAGCCCTGCCACTGAATCACCCGGTAGAACAGCAGCGAAATTGTGATTTGACAAAGGGTTCACCTTCATGTAGTTCCTGGAACGAACCTGTAAGCAAGAAGTTTAACCAAGAATGAGAAAACTGACTTCGTAAATCATAACATTGTTCATGAACTCGACCAACTCTTTTACCTGGTAGCAGAAACTGTGGAACTCAGAAGACAAAGAAAGAAATTTATGGAAAAGTGTATTTTGGGATGCTAACGAGTGAATAAATCTTGAAAATTTATCAGCGGCAGATGTAATTGAGGTGTGAAGGTCAGTAATGATATTTGGTGAAACTAAAGGGGCCATATTTTTGGACACTGATGGTCTGAAGAATGGATGCGTGAATGATGTTTGCGAAAAAGCCGAAGAGAGTATTATACAGTTCGGCACAAAAGTCTTCATTCCACATTTTGGATTGTCTATAGACGACTCATTCACAGCCATTTTTTTTTTCAGTAAAGCTGAAGACTGGGAGAGACACTGAACAAGATAACGTACTCTTGGATTTGCGATAGGGGAAGACTGTGAGATATTTTTCTACGTGGCGGTCACCGATTTGGCTTTAGAAACGCCGAGTTTTGATCCTACGAAATCTGCTCATCTTGAAAAAGTGTTTGGTGGGCTGGATACAATATATGGATCGCTTTAATAATATTATGATAAATTTCATGAATCTTACCTAAGATTTTGTCAAAATTAAACATCACCAACTGGTATTTTAAAAAAAAAATTTATACATATTTCATGCAAAAATACCTGATAATATATTGTATTGAATAAAGAAATTTGGGACAATTTCAAATAGTACCCTTGTGTTTTGACATAATCTCAAGTAGAAAGTAAGTTTCTCATTTTCATCAATAAGACCCCTGAGATTTGCTTTGTTAATCAAGTACTAATTTTAACCCTTAAAATACAGATTTGCCCCTATTGAAATTTTTTTCCTTAATTTTAAAAAATTTTAAAGTAGAAATTTTAATACATATTTCCTTATTGATTTTATTAATAAGTAGAAATTTTTTTATTATGGGATTATAATTTTTTATTTTTTATTTATTCTTTTTTATGTTAAAATTAAG
>JANKKB010030159.1:0-43311 GCA_026225775.1 Bursera palmeri
TATGATTCCATATATATATATATATATTTAAATGAAATATGAAAATAAAAATGAGATGAAAGAGAATTAGGAGAGGAGATAAAACATTTAATACCTGGAGAGGGAATTAGGATAAGAGAATATTGCATTAAATGTTTGAAGACTCATGAGTAATCTGAATTATCGATTTTCATATAATTTAATAGATTATAATTTGTGTACAAATTTATGTTTAAATTTGTGTCTCTTGATCCTGTCCCATATATATATGTATATATATATATATATTTCCTCTGCTAGATAGTCGATGGAGTTTGACAATTGACATTACTCTTGAATAAAAATATAATCTTTAAACGAGATCAAGTGAAATTCTATATATGCAAATGCTGGATTGCTATATCCATTGGATTAACAAGCCATCAATAAACTTTTTCTAGTCCATATCTATATATGTTTCATTTGCTTGAACATCAATTTACATCATATTTGATAGTGAAGACACTAGGATAAACACCAACTAAAAACTTGTTGGTTTTCTCTTTGAAACCAATAGCTGGTCTGTTAAGACCAAAAATAATAAAGTACAGGATGAACAACAAGGATAATTTTGGAGGAAACATTTTTCACTTTGGAGGAAATACTTTCCACACTTTTTCATTAATAAAATGTTCAATTTATACAAAAATTATATAAGAACGTAAATAAAACTCTGATAGAATTAAATCTTATAAAATCTCAACAGATTTAATCAAACTATGATATAAACAAATCGACCTAATCTATCTAATCTGCAACTCTATCTTTATCTATCTAACAAAAGTTGCATAATTTCAACACTTCTCTTTGCAATATTGTTGAAAAGTCTAACCATCCTTTTTAACTCGACGATGGTAAGATAAAAATTTTCCCTTGAAACTTCCACCATGGCAAGGTGGAAATTTTCCCTAAAAATCTCCATTGACATTTACTCCTACTTTCTTCTAATTCTTTTTTTTTTTTCAGGGTCTCTTAAACTTGTCATCTTCTTTCGTCCGAAAAGCCTCTTCCACAGTCTCATCCTCCTGTCTAACCTGTATTGCATTGTCTCTCCCAATGCAATTGTTGATAAGCCTCTAGACTCTTCAAGGGATGAAATCTTGGACTCAAACTTTTCACGGAGATTCACTAGGATTTTCTCCACCACTCTGCTAACAATCTCCATTAGCTTGTCAAAGTAGTCATTGAATCCTTCAAACTCCTTCATTTTCTACATCTCAAACGCTCTTCTGAGATTCAGAATATACATCTTCCTTGTTCTCTTATTTCTCTGATACTCCTCCTTAAGAAGATCTCATGCCTGCTTTGCTGTTTCACATGTCATAATCTTAATGAATATGAGCTTTACCACAATTGAGTGAATACAAGTCTTGGTCTTGTACTTCCTTCTTCTTTTATCTCTCTGATCCATGATCCGTGCCACTGTAGAATCCTCACCATCTCGCTCAGGATTGTAGGATCCTCACCCATTTCTCTCAGGTTAGAAGTATTTAGGATTGTTTAGGATCCTCACTGCAATTCACTCAAAAAACTCATAGAAAATCACACAGGCCCTTAAGAAACCGCTCTGATAAGGAAATCACACAAGCCCTTAAGAAACCGCACTGATAAGAAACCACACTAATAAGAAACCGTTTTGATACCAATTGCCGCTCTGATACCAATTGTAAGCTTTGATACCTAGAATGAGATAATTTTGGAGGAAATATTTTTCACTTTAGAGGAAATACTTTCCACACTTTTTCATTAATAAAATGTTCAATTTATACAAAATATTAGATAAGAATGTAAATAAAACTTCTATAGAATCAAACTCTTATAAAATCTCAACAGATTTAATCAAACTATGATAGAAACAAATCTACCAAATTTACCTAGTTTACAACTTTATTTTTATCTATCCAACAAAAGTTGCATAATTTCAACAAAACTCTTCTCAATTTTAGGTTTCATGAGGCAAGCACACTACTAGTTTCAATTTCATTGTCGATGCTCACGTAAACTGATATAATAAAAAGGTAGGTTCTTCAATTTTATCACGATCCGGAATCCCTCATACAGGAACTCTGGAGGTGACTATGTAAATAAATAAAGAAAAATTAAATAAAACCAATAAAATACTTTTTAATAAAACATTTATACTGAAAATACGGGTTACAAAATTTTTCTTTAAATAATACATAGAAACAACTCACTTTGACTACCCAAACATACCAATGACTATCCGAGATCCTCTAAATGAGCTCCGGACCATCTACGCTAAACTCCTGACCTCGAGTACCTGTGGAGGAAGGGATGAGCAATACAGTCCAGTAGGAATTTCTAACACTATACAGTTCTATAACATTTTACATACATGCATGCATCACACAATCACACACAAACATACCAATTCGTTCTCTATCTCTCATACGCACTAATAACATTATCAAACGTTTTTCGCTCTCAATCGTAACAGTCGCCATACGTGCGACACATCCACTTGAGTTCCGCACTCATGTTGGATACTCCACAATCAATCAGAGGTCCACTCGTATAATCAGTACACCCGTCACACCTATAGTGTACATCCATCATTGTACACCTATATACCTGTATGGTCTCGCTCACGTACGGCTCACTCGTATCTCATCCATCTCTTCACTTACGTGACTCACGTATCCTATTAACCTATGACGTAGATTCACGTACCACTCGTGTCCCATAAGTCCCATTACTTACGGACACGTTCTCAGACACCCCTCGTGTCTCATCCATCCCACAATGTATGAGTACCATATTCCCATGTCATATACATTTCATCCGTTCCGTAACCCGTGGACACACGCGTATCACCCGCGTATCGTCTATTCCATATCATACCGGCACATACGTATCCCTAAACTCTAGTCATATCCTCTAGTATTGTCATACGTGATATCCCTCATCCTTAATCATTTTCACATTCACCATCTAGCGACACAATCAGATGCGTCCGCCTGATTTTTCACCTTACCGAGTATTTTTGTAAAATCGCATACACATCCGTAACGTCCCGACCTATCTAATCATCTAATGTATCTATTCGTTCATCACACACAATCTCTATTCTCTAAGCCACAACAGTAAAATAAATCCACATGCATAGCGAAACATCATAGAACAGTACAGTTAGGAACCCCTACCTCGATATCCGAACCATAGTTTTCGGACCTCTTTTTCTCTCTTTTCCTTATCTGTATCACGAATCCATGTATCCTGGCAGTCTCGGATGAGTCCTCGGAGCCACGGGGTCCTAATTATGTAAAACGGTAATCGGGAATTAAATTGATATTTTACACGTAGGGGGCGTTACCGTAAATCTATAAACTATACTTAAAAAAAACAAACGGGGGTGAGATTGCTAACCTGAAAACTCTTGGAGGTCCTTACGTCGTCACACGTAGCAAGGGGTAAACTGCCAACATCCAAAATAGTAGGGGTATAACAACTAAGTCAGCAAGGTAAGGGGTTGACTGATATTTGTCAACTCAGTCGTGTTTCACGGTTTGTCACTGGAAAAGATGATCGGCGGTCGGGAACGAGAAACGGCAGACACCATCGTGATCATCTCGACGAGTGTAGTTTGCTTTGACCAACCCCGACCGCAACCGAAGGCCGGAAGGGCAGATCGACGAACGATGAGGCGTAAGCTGTCGGGCCTCGTTACTGGTGATCCATGCACCGGACCGAAAATCGGAGGCCACCGTAGAAACCAGCTTGCCGAGTCGATTTGTTCACCACAGGTGTCGGGGGATGGCGACACCAGAATCGACCGGTGGCAGTTGACGCAGATGAAGATCTCTGACCCAATCTTCGGTGTTTTCGTCACCGGACGAGGAAACTACCACCACCACGATGATCAGCAGGCCAAGACGATTCCATCGCCACTGGCCATGGCTGCTAACTCACCCGGAATGCGAACGGTCGTCGAAGACAGCGACTTCCAGCGATCAAGGGTGTATCTGCATATTCCTGTAACTGCTGACCTCCTTTGCAGTTTATATAGACTTTGGGTTCTAGTGGTATTTTTATAATTTTTTAAACCTTCAACGGTCGTGAATCCTGACCCCAAAGTCTCGGTATCTCATCGCCGACTCGTCCTCATCCATTTTCCTTCAACGTAACCCTCAAAATGTCACGATCGGGCACTAAAGACGAAAAATCCACAAACCCACATAAAATTACGTTTTAGTCCATTTTTCCGAAAACTCCCGAAAACCTCAAAATACTAATATACACGATGTCATCACATCTGTGTCACCCCGTATACACCACAAATACGTCATATTATGATTTCTAACTTTGAAATCTTTTACTAACACCTTTGAATCACTATTTTCGGAAATCTGGGTTGTTACAAATTTCAACACTCTGATCACTATAACATAATTAAGTTGTGTGAAGTCTAATTACTTAAGGAAAGTAAATTCTATTAGAATTCGGAAAACCAATTAATGTGAACGAGAATTTTATTCCCACAGAGACATTGTAAGCTAGGTTTGGCCTAGCTTTTAAAGAATGAACCGTACTTTGGCTTGCTTGTTTTCGTTTTATACTTATTGCTCTAATGATTGGGGGTTACAGTTTAAATCCCAACTTTCAGAATTTCAGATTGTCATTTGTCTTAATTAAACCTACCATCATTTCTAGATCTTTCATTCTGTCTCAGCACACTATCTGTGTTTCCTTCATATTTCTAGTTTACTTACCAAATGGCTAATTTTCAATCCTTTTCAACTCTTCAAATTGCAGACTTCTTAGATATGGCTAGCGTGGAGGAGGGTTTATGGATGGTATTTTGTAGTAATTCGGAGTGTTCACATGAAAGTGATATGACCTGCAGTTCAGGTTTTCTATCAATATTTGATCCATATAGCTGTACCAACCATGCTTTGGTAATTTCTGCTGATATACTGCTACTTCTGATGTGCTTATTCATCTTCCTTCGTAAGTGGTGCACAAGGACGATTTCAGCATCGTTATACTCTCAAAAGTTGTATCTAAAGCTAATTTGCTCGGCCATTTTTAATGGTGCTCTAGCTTTGGTTTACCTGGGCTGGGGGATCTGGATAGTTTTCCACCAACTATACAAGGATCAGACCATCACGCCCCTGCATAGATGGCTAGTAATATTATTTCAGGGATGCACTTGGTCACTTCTAGCTTTAACCATATGCCTGAATAAGCTGCACCTTCCACACAATGGGACGGTGAAGTTCTGTTCAATTATAATCTTCCTCTATGCTGGATTTCTATGCATTTCATCAATCTGGGAAGCAATTGTAGACAGAGCCTTGTCGGTTAAGATAGTTTTGGATATTTTATCTTTCCCTGGAGCAATTCTACTGCTCTTGGGTGCCTTTCAGGGACAAAATCATGTATACACTGATCCAGACAACAATGTTGATGCTCTATATTCACCTTTGCAAGGTGAGGAAGTTAATTCACCCAATGAAAACAATTCAAATGACAATGTCACTCCTTTTTCTAAAGCTGGATTTTTCAGTAAAATGTCTTTTTGGTGGTTGAATCCATTATTGAAGAAGGGTAAGGAGAAAATTCTGACCGATGAAGATATCCCACGATTACGGCCTGCAGATCAAGCACATACATGTTACTCAATTTATATGGAGCAAATGACCTTACAGAAACGGAAAGGATCATCTGATCCCCCGTCTATGTTTTCAATAATTTTATCATGCCAATGGAAAGCTATTTTAGTTTCTGGATTCTTTGCATTGATCAAGGTTCTCACACTGGCCACTGGACCACTATTTCTTGAAGCCTTTATTGACGTTGCTGCAGGCAAAGCATCTGTTAAATATGAGGCATATGTACTGACTGGAGCGCTCTTTTTGGTCAAATGCTTAGAATCAGTATCAGAGAGGCAATGGTATTTCCGCACAAGACTGATTGGACTTCAAG
Organism: Bursera palmeri; assembly: GCA_026225775.1. Lineage (NCBI taxonomy): Eukaryota > Viridiplantae > Streptophyta > Magnoliopsida > Sapindales > Burseraceae > Bursera > Bursera palmeri. The sequence goes on from JANKKB010030159.1 coordinate 5,965, forward strand.
TTAGATCTTTGCTGTCTGCAGCAATATATCAGAAGCAACTACGACTTTCAACTGCCTCTAAGCAGATTCATTATCCAGGGCAGATTGTGAGCTATGTCATGGTTGATGCTTACAGAATTGGTGAATTCCCATATTGGTTTCATCAACTATGGACAACAATCCTTCAGCTGTGTCTTGCATTACTTATAATCTACTATTCTGTGGGGCTGGCTATTGTTGCAGCTATCATAACTGTCATATTGACTGTGCTTGCAAGTTCTCCATTGATCAAATTTCAGCTCAAGTATCAGACAAAGCTCATGGTGGCACAAGGTATAAGGCTGAAGGCCATCACCGAGGCTCTTACAAATATGAGGATATTGAAGTTGTATGCTTGGGAGACACAATTCAAGAATGTTATAGAAGAGTTGAGGAAAGAAGAATTCAACTGGATATCAGAAATCCTTTTACAAAAAGGTTACCATTTGGTTTTGTCTTGGTCATCTCCCATTTTAATACCACTTGTTACTTTCTGGGCATGCTACTTCCTTGGAATAACACTAAATGCTAGTAATGTTTTCACATTTCTGGCTAGTTTGCGCCTTGTTCAGGAGCAAGTCTGGTTGATCCCTGACGTAGCTGGAGTGTTTATTGAAGCAAAGGTTTCTTTTGATCGGATTATTAAGTTTCTGGAGGCGCAAGAGCTGCAGAACACAAACATAAGGCAAAATTACAGTGGTGAAGAGATTGATCAGTCCATTTTAATCAGGTCCACAGAAATTTCCTGGGACATTAACCCTTCATCAAAGCCTACTCTAAGAAACATAAATTTGATGGTTAAACCAGGAGAAAAGATTGCTATCTGTGGAGAGGTTGGTTCAGGCAAATCAACACTTTTAGCTGCAATTCTTGGGGAAGTTCCAAGAATTAATGGCATGGTAAGTCCATGAATTAACGTAATTTCCAATTGGCACATTGTTCACATATGCTTTTTCATAAGACAATTGGTTATTTACAGTATCTGGAAGTAAATATTTTTTATCTGCCCGCCACTAGCCAAAATTAGAAAGTAGAAAACATGTTAAACTCATTCATAGAGCACCATACAATTTCCTCAATAGATCATACAAATCAACAGCATGGTATGTATTTAGATTCTGCAAGCAAAATATAAAAAGCTGCTTGTAAATTCTAATAATTTTTAGAAACCTTTTTTGAGATTTAGATGTTTTACTGAAGCTTCTATGTCGATGTTTTCCAGGTTCATGTTAATGGAAAGATTGCATATGTTTCTCAGACTTCATGGATCCAAACAGGTACCATAAAAGAAAATATTCTTTTTGGCTCAGCCATGGATCCAAATAGATACCAAGAAGTTCTCGAGAAGTGTTGTTTAGTGAAAGACCTTGAGATACTTCCATTTGGGGACCTTACTGAAATAGGAGAGAGAGGTGTTAATCTAAGTGGTGGGCAGAAGCAGCGGGTTCAATTGGCACGGGCACTTTATCAGAATGCGGATGTTTATCTCTTGGATGACCCTTTTAGTGCTGTTGATGCACATACTGCAACCAGCCTATTCAATGTAATCATTTTCCCATCTGCAATGTATTTCAGTAATGACATCACTCAATGTCAAACTAATATGTGTGGTTTCAGGAATATGTGATGGGAGCTCTAACGGAGAAGACTGTATTACTTGTCACACATCAAGTGGACTTCCTGCCAGCTTTCAGTTCAATTTTGGTTAGCTACCATTATATATATATATTTGTTTTTTTTTTTTTTAATTCATCCTTCCCTGAGACATTAAGAAAATTGAATATTGAAGCATCCGATTGCTCTGAGTTATCTGCCAATAAATAAAGATTCATTTGGCAATTAGTTCAGACAATTTTATTTTCTTGGTGTGCAGTTGATGTCTGGAGGGGAAATCCTAAAAGCAGCCACTTACAATCAGTTCTTAGCTTCTAATCAAGAATATCAAGACCTTGTCAATGCGCACAAAAACACTACTGGCTCTGAGAGGCACTTTGAGTTTGCCTCTAGCATAAAACCTGTGTCTTCTGAAGGAGAGATCAGGAGAATTAATGTCACGGACCAGTCAAAAACACCTTTAGGAGATCAATTGATCAAGAAAGAAGAAAGGGAAACAGGAGACACTGGTCTCAAGCCTTACCTACAATATTTAAGGCATAAGAAGGGCTTTTTGTACTTCTCTTTCTCAGTTTTAGTCCACCTGATATTCATTATTGGACAACTGATACAAAGTTATTGGTTGGCAGTTGATATTCAGAATGAAAGTGTAAGTAGAGTGAAATTATTTGCAGTTTACTCACTCATTGGCTGTCTCATATCAGTCCTTTTGCTCCTGAGATTCCATTTGCTAGCTGTTTTAGGTTGCAAAACATCAGAATCTATTTTCTCTACATTACTGAGATCTCTTTTCCGAGCACCAATGTCCTTTTATGATTCTACACCTATTGGAAGGATACTCAGCCGGGTAAGATTTATAAAATTACAGCTTCATGCCAACTTTAGTACGACTTACTGAACTACCTTTTTATTTTCTGGACAGTTATCCTCTGATATGATTATCATTGATCTTGAATTGGCTTTCAAGTTATCATCTGCAGTTGGGACAACTATGAATGCTTACTGCGGCTTCATCATATTGGGAATTCTTGCTTGGCCAGTTTTTTTTGTCATCATACCCATTATTTATCTCACTATATTCTTACAGGTATTACACACACCAATCCCTACTTTGCTATGAATAAATGAGAAAAACTATAGTTTGTTGCCTCTGCATTAAACTGTATATCCACCATATTGACTCGCTCGGTAATCTTTGCATGGCATTTATGTCGTGCCATTCTTCTCAACTGATGTTTCTGTCTCTTTCTTTTTATCTGTGAAAAAAGAGATACTACTTTGCTTCTGCAAAAGAGTTAATGCGAATCAATGGCACGACTAAGTCCTCGGTAGCTAGCCACCTTGCCGAATCCATCGCTGGAGCCATGACAATCAGGGCATTTGGGGAAGAAGATCGATTCTTTTCAAAGAATCTGGAAATCATTGACGCAAATGCAAGTGCAAACTTCCATAGTTTTTCTGCAGACGAATGGTTAGTCCAACGTCTGGAAATATTGTGCGCTATTGTTCTTTCGTCCTCAGCACTTGCCATGACTTTTCTTCCTCTTGGATCTTCTGCCTCTGGTTAGTATCCATAAGGTTCAACCATAAACCATTCAACTGCTTTTATACTTCTATGTATTTCAGTTAAAGAAGCAATATTTCTGAATTTTTGGTGGTTATCAATTTAACAAAAGTCAAGCTGCATATTTAATTACCTAGATGAAAATAATTCTGAATTTGGTGTTTATTGGTCTTCCCTGAACATGCACAAATTTCTCAACAAAGTTCATTCAGTTGTCCTCATTTCAGGCTACTTGGGATCTACCATCTCTTAATCATCCATTAGGAACACCGGGGATGGATATAGATTAGTGAATTTATCAACATAAGTAACATTTGAGAATAAATATCAAGTACATGAACAATCTACAGAACAATTGCCTGACAAACATTTTGTTTTTGAAAAATTTAATTGCAGGTTTTATTGGTATGGCATTGTCTTATGGCCTGTCACTGAATTTATTCCTAATATTGGCTATCAAATTCCAGTGTTCCGCAGCAAATTCAATTATTTCTGTTGAAAGGCTAGAACAATATATGAATATTGCTAGTGAAGCTCCAGCAGTGATAGAAGACAACCGACCAGCTCTCAGCTGGCCGGTTATTGGTAAAGTAGAGATCAATAATTTGAAGGTAAATATGTCCCCCAGAAACTTCTGCCTGTTTATATGTTTACTACTTAAATCATTCCTGGAAAATTTATGTTACATTGAGTAATATTAAGCAGGTTAGATATCAGCGAAATGCACCACTTGTCCTTCGGGGGATAAGCTGCGTAATTGAAGGAGGGCGCAAAGTTGGGATTGTTGGACGGACTGGTAGTGGAAAGACAACTCTAATCAGTGCTTTGTTTCGTCTGGTGGAACCAGCAGGGGGAGAAATTTTCATTGATGGCCTTAACATCTCCACCATTGGGCTTCATGATCTAAGGTCTCGGCTTGGCGTTATCCCACAAGATCCAACACTTTTCAGTGGCTCTGTCAGATACAATCTAGACCCTCTATCAGAACATACTGATGACGAGATATGGGAGGTACGTAGAGATATCTTATAGTCGTGTTATGACATTCCTAGCTTCTATCAACTTAGAATTTTACTCGTGATGTGCGAAAGGTTCTTGGAAAGTGTCAGCTCCGAGAGGACATTGAAGAGAAAGGGGGAGGTCTGAGTTCTTTTGGTAAGAAAATTATGTGACATAAGATGCTTCTACTTTGGTCTGATAAAACTAACAACATATATATATTCTGGTTGCAGTTGTCCAAGATGGATCGAATTGGAGCATGGGACAGCGACAATTGTTTTGTTTGGGACGTGCATTACTAAAGAGGCGCCGCATACTGGTTCTTGATGAAGCTACTGCTTCAATTGACAATGCAACAGACTCTATAATCCAGAAGACTATACGAACTGAATTTGCAGACTGCACTGTGATAACAGTGGCCCACAGGATACCAACCGTGATGGACTGCACTGCGGTGCTAGCTACAAGTGATGGTGAGTTAATCAAAATCCTTAATTAACAAGGCCCATTTTTCATCTTATCTATTAAAGAACATGTTGTTATTTACCAATAAAACATAATATGCTTTGACACAAATAGGGAACTTGGTTGAGTACAATGAACCGTCAAAGCTACTGAGTATGGAGGGCTCGCTGTTTGCGCAACTTGTTAAGGAATATTGGTCTCACGCAGCAAATTCCAGAATCCACTCATCATAATACCAGTTCTAATGAAGTATATGCTTGTTAACTAGAAATGGGCCAGCTTTGATATCAAGGTATTGAATATATGATTTCATGAATTAGGCTTCGACAGAGCTTCATTTTACTAAGCCAAGCTAGTGCTTGAATATTACAATGAAATCAAGTAAGATCAAGTATACTGCTATGTGTTCATAAATCTCAGCTTGATTATTTGGATAGAGAGAACCATGATCTGATTTTTTCAGAAAATACCCACTACTACAAGACTTACGGTATTCCCTCTCAAACGATTTTCTGCAAATTAAAAAAATTACAGTGGACACAACTCAAAAATCAGATCAAAATAATCCACAACTAGGAAATTTTAAATCAGAAAATGAGATTTTGTCAATCATGCACATGTGACAAAGGAAATTAAGGTCATATGCCTTTTTTTTTTTTTTTTTTTTGGTAAAAGATAAAATAAAAGAAAAGAGAAATATNTACAAATGAAATTAAGGTCATATGCCTTTTTTTTTTTTTTTTTTTTGGTAAAAGATAAAATAAAAGAAAAGAGAAATATCAGGGACCTCCCACCACGTTTAAAAACATCAGTCGGTACCCTAAGATTAAGAAAATCCAAAAGAAATCAAGATGTTGACTACAGGTAATGTACCATAAATACCCCCAATTAGCATTATTAACAAATAAATCCAAGCATGAACTCATTATCTGTCTCGGGATGGTTTGTTGGAAAAAGTTGTCAAATGGTGACAGTTGGGGAGTTGGTAGGTATGGAGATGGTGGCGGCGGTAGATGCAAGTGGGCATTTGAAGGACACAAGAAGAGGCTTCTTGGAAGGCATAAACAATTATAAGGGTTTTTTTTAATAGGTTCTTTTTGTTTATAGTTTATATAAGATGACCAAAAACTCCCATTTTAAAGATAGGGAAAGTATGCTAGAATTTAAACGTCAAGGGATGTCCCAGATATTTACCCCGATCACAAAATTCCCAAAAATGAAAAAATTGGCGATGTTGTGCTTCCCATGACGAACGAATCAATCTCCCCATGATAAAATGTGAGAAGCGAGTTCAATTTAAGTTAAAATAATCATTGCATCTAAATTTGTTCATTTTTCAAAGGCTTGCTCTAATTTAGATCATTTATGCAATTAACCCAATACATTAACGTAATCTTTTAGTAAAAATATCCTTAATTAGTTTCTTAAAAAATTTTAAAAAATAATAATGTTTAAGTTAATAGTAAAATAAATAAATAAATGAGAATGGGCTTGTCTCGAAGTCATCGATCCTCTCGGTTGGTCGTTAAGTCACTGGCCTTTCGTTCCCTCGACGAGTCCGTCACTCTTCCTTTCATTTCCCTCTTCACGGTTTCTTTCTTTCAATTCAACTTATTCTATAAATTCAACGACACTCCCCACCAAACCATTTCTCTTCCCTTTCTCTCTCAAATAAAACTCTCTTTCTCTTCTCTTTCTCTCCCTCCATGGAAGCCTCCACTGCTCTCTCTCGTATTGGCCTCGCCGGCCTCGCCGTCATGGGCCAAAACCTCGCCCTCAACGTCGCCGAAAAAGGCTTCCCCATCTCCGTCTACAACCGCACCACCTCCAAAGTCGACGAAACTCTAGATCGAGCCCATCGCGAGGGTGAACTTCCTCTCACTGGCCACTACACTCCCCGCGACTTCGTTCTCTCCATCCAACGCCCCAGATCCATCATTATCTTAGTCAAAGCTGGCTCCCCCGTCGACCAGACCATCGCTGCCCTCGCCGAGCACATGTCCCCCGGCGACTGCATCATTGACGGCGGGAACGAGTGGTACCAAAACACTGAACGTCGTATCGAGGAAGCCAGCCACAAGGGTTTACTTTACTTGGGCATGGGCGTCTCCGGCGGCGAAGAAGGCGCAAGACACGGTCCATCGTTAATGCCCGGTGGGTCTTTCCAAGCTTACAACAACGTTCAAGATATTTTGCAGAGAGTGGCGGCGCAAGTTGAAGATGGGCCTTGTGTTACTTACATCGGCGAAGGGGGGTCCGGTAATTTCGTTAAGATGGTTCATAACGGAATCGAGTACGGCGACATGCAGTTGATTTCCGAGGCTTACGATGTTTTGAAGCACGTGGGGGGGTTGAGCAACGAGGAGTTGGCGGAGATATTTACGGAGTGGAACAAGGGTGAGTTGGAGAGTTTCTTGATTGAGATAACTGCTGATATATTTAAGGTGAAAGATGAACTGAGTAACGAGGGAGAGCTTGTTGATAAGATTTTGGATAAGACGGGAATGAAAGGGACGGGGAAATGGACCGTGCAGCAGGCGGCTGAGCTGTCAGTGGCAGCGCCGACGATTGCGGCGTCGTTGGATTGTAGGTACTTAAGTGGGTTGAAGGAGGAGAGGGAGAAAGCAGCTGAGGTTTTGAATGAGGCGGGATTGAAGGATGAAATTCGAAGTGTTGGAGTACATGTTGATAAGAAGAGGTTGATTGATGATGTCAGGCAAGCTTTGTATGCATCAAAGATTTGTAGTTATGCTCAAGGGATGAATTTGTTGAGAAGGAAGAGTGATGAGAAAGGATGGAACTTGAATTTCGGTGAATTGGCTCGGATTTGGAAAGGAGGATGCATTATAAGAGCTGTGTTTTTGGATAGGATCAAGAAAGCTTATCAAAGAAATCCGAATTTAGCAAGTTTAGTTGTGGATCCGGAGTTTGCAAGGGAAATGGTGCAGAGGCAGGCAGCTTGGAGGAGAGTTGTGGGGCTGGCGATTTCGGCAGGGATTAGCACTCCTGGAATGTGTGCTAGTCTTTCCTATTTTGATACATATAGGAGGGCAAGGCTGCCTGCAAATCTTGTTCAGGCGCAGAGGGACTTGTTCGGGGCACATACATACGAGAGGGTTGATCGCCCCGGATCATTCCATACTGAATGGACTAAACTTGCCCGGAAGAGTAATACTGGTGTCGGAGCACTTAACTGAGCTACAGCTTAGTTTTTGGTTCTTTGTTTACTTTCTTGTTTGTTTCAATTGGTGAATGAATGATGATGTTTCTATTTGAATTAGAGTTGAATGTCTCATTGAGAATTTGATTACTAGGCGTTAAGGCATAGCAAAATTATTGTTTAGCCTCACAGTTTTTGCTGCTAATAAGAAATGCTTGCATGCCTTCTTTCATCTGCAATGCACAAGATACAATTCGCTTCTGTAGATTGCTATGTCACAGCAATGTTCCAAGAAATTTATTACATATGAATGTTAGATGCTTGTATTGGTTGGATGGATTTTAGGTTCAAAATGTGACAAAAAGTTAGTTTCTTCTTCTCAAGTAGGAGGAGGTTTGCTTTCTTGACTTTCAATGCATAAGTGATTATTTCTTTAACATTGGAATGCAAATGAACTGCAATTTCTATGCTATATCTTTTAGGTGGTCTTTTCATTGTAAATAATGGAAAGAATTGTTACGATTTTTTACATCATTTTTGTGTCTGTTTGATTTTCTTATCTGATGCTCTTTTCGTAGAAGATTGATTGAATTAAATAGAAAAGTATTTGTTCTTCTTTGCAATTCCCTTGGCCTTTGTATCTCTTATCACTTCTTTTCACTCTTTAAGTTAGATGATCGTAATTTTCAATGGTTGCTTAAATTTTCGATTTGCTACCTCTGGAGCATAATGTGTGAAAAGAAGGAGATCTTTGACATAATTATCACACTCAAAATCAGGTTTTGGATCTCTCTATGGTACTCATCGTGTTCGTTGAATGGATAGTGAAATATGGAGATTGAATTCGAAGCTATGAAGATAACCTTAAATATATTTGCAATTCACTAAATTACATTACTTACAATCATCACTTACGGCTTATGCAATATATAATATCTACCTTAAAAGTACAAATAAGTAATTTGGTAACCGCATAATACATAAATCCGAAGTCCCATTCAATTAGGTCAAATCAAACTCTTTGATATTTTGATTTAGGTGATGATATGTTGAAAGAGACAAGGCAGAAACGCAGACAAACCTTGTACGTTACAGAAATGTTTATTGGAAACCATCCTCAAGGATTGGCTGAGTTCTTGTCACTGTTGCGGAAGGCATTTTACTTCTACCAACCCATACGGTATCAAGAACTAAATCTTCCTCTGCTTGTCTCTCCATTACTTGAATCTTCTTTGTCTTCGAAACTTTGAGTGACGCAATCCCAACATAACCTATCAAAACCAACACGCCAAATCCAAGCACAAATCCAATCACCCACAAATACCACAGAGCCTGCTTCTGCTTCCCCTTCAATGGAACAACAATTGAGAATTGACCCTGATCATGAGAGTGGCATACATTGGGCACGCTTATTTCACTGATTTGCATTGTCCCATTAGTGCTAAATGCAACACACTTTGCCCTTGAGACCATAGCATCAGATAACATTGAATTGGTGAAATGAATCACTATAGGCTTTCCCATTGTATTCAGGCTAAGCTTTCTTTTGGCCCTTATATTCCATGCATCAAAAACCATGAAACCAATCACAGGAGTGATCATGGACCAATCTGCTGGAACACTGTAGTAGTGAGAAGACCAATTGCCCCAGTCTTGGTATACTATAGCCAGCCTCCTCGCATGAGGCACTGTTATGGTTCCTGGTGGGATGTGAAAGTTGCTAAAATTAGCACCAATATTCCACAATCTCCGGCTTCTAAGCCGTACCATTGAAACTTTCATACCTGACAGATTCGGCGGGAGATTCGGTTTGTATAGAGAACCCGTGTGAGGCAGATGGTGAACCATAGTTTTGAAAGCAAAATCCTGAAGAAATGCATCTAAAGAATTGGTGGTGGTGGTGGTGGTGTTTGAGCTATGTACAAGAGGGAAGAAATGCAAGCTGAGAAGCAACCAGATTGTTTTCCAGCCCATGTTGGACCTAAATCAGAACGATATGGATGTATCTGTTGGCAATTTCTGAGATGCACAAACAGGAAAATAAAACTGAAAATTTTTTAGGAGAAGGATCTACACACGACAACTTCTCTTGTAAACCAAATTTGTGCTTTTGTTGATGATGATAGTCTTCTGGGCATGCCCTGGAATGGGGCCTATGAGGCAGGAACAAAAAGTTCTTTAAATAATGTAAGAAAGTTTTGCACTTTGACTTGGGAGCGTCTTTGATCTTATCACTCATTAAGATAAACACCAGCTGGTGCTTTTACCACTCCGAATAATAATTACCTGTCAAAAGAGAGAGATCAGTTAGAGAATCCAGCCCACAAATGCCGGGATGATAGTAGTGTTAGCACCAAAAACATGCGCTGATTGCTCTCTCCTTACTCGAAGGTCACTGACTTATGTTATGGGTTGACACTTGACAGATCTAGCCGTGTAATTGATGCATGTTTTTTGTCCCGATAATCGTTATTTGCACCGAACCATCTCGGTGAGTCAAGAAGAAGTAAAATGAATTTTACATAGGTTGTAGGGTAAGGGTCATGCCCATTTGTGTTGGAGTCATGACTAATGATTTCACAAAGAAAGAATTTCATGTAAAGTATATATCCATCTTGTGGGCATTACTTATCATGTAAAGTATATATCCATCATGTGGGCATTACTTATATCACAACTCTTACACTACTCTGATGCGCCCAGAACCTCATGATGGTTGTAGTTAATAAATAATGTTTTTATGTTCCCTTCAATTTGATGACATGCTAGAGCTACATTAGATTACAAAGAGCACAACTTTCGCCAACAGGAGTTTCCAATGCATACACCGTAATTACTCCCTTTAACACAAGATAAAAAACTGATCTAATTAAAGGTTAGCATGTACTTGATAGTGTATTACAAGATTAACATGAAACAAAGACGGGAGATCAACCTTCTCTGACAACTTTCTTTCGATCAATCAACTATTGGAGCCAACGAAAATTAAGACCCAAGAAATGTAAGCATTGGCTTGAAAGTGGGGTGTCCTTTATAGATCTTCTGCTTTTTCAAATGAAAGCTTCCATTTCTCGGTTGCCAGCCTAGTCAATGGCACTTATGCCATATGCTACACAGCACCTAGTAAATGGTATTAATTATGCCTCATGCTTACCAACGAGCATCAGAATCAGTGCTTTGGATGCCCTAGGTACATAAATTTGATGCATTAAAATTCATAACCAGCAAGACAACTTGCTAACAAAACGTCTAATTAATAAAAATCTATTTCATAATCAGCCAACAACTCCCCACCAAAATGGTAAAAGTCAGTAGATTTTGTCAAAAAGTTGGTAACATTGATTCTAGCCCATGTATAGATATTGCATCAGAAATCTATGATCAGAATAATTTTCCAAAATTTACTTTCTATAAAATTTAGTAGTTACATTACAAAGCCAAAAATACACCTACACCTGCCAGACATTTTCTACAAAAGGCTGTTAAGATAAGCAACGCCAATACAACATTAATTGCTCCACATCACCGAGGCCATTTCACTGCCTGATGGTAAGCTCAGCCCTTAAATGAAGCACTCCGTTGATAAAATAAATGCTGTCTTCAGCCATAAATGCTGTCCAGGGTATGGCAAACAGATTTCTGTATCCAACAGCCTTTCCTCCTGTGAAAGTATAGTTCCCTTTATACTTGCTCACATAGTCCTCACATGGCTTTGACCTTGCTGCAAACTCGTAGTCTACAGCAAAAGAAACTGAACCTTTCTCTTGCATCCCCAAAAACAAACCAAAACAATTCAATGAATTTTGTTGGTCCATATTGCAGTGTGCGGACAGAAAAAAACCCTGCCCACCAAGGTGAAATGCCTGTGAATAAACCCGACCAGCTGGAAACAGATTTGCACACTCCTCCCTCTTAAGGTCCAGGTAGACAACACACTGTGGACGGGGTAGTTCAAATTCCACCACCTTGACAGGGCGATACTTGTAAGCCCGCTCTACAAACCGATGATGGATTGAATTGACCTCCTCTGCCGCAAGAGCACGCTGCCGGTATGGTGTCTCAGCTTTGAAAAAGAGAGACTCCAGTACAAGCTTGGATGCAAAATCAGGATCAAAGTCATTGCAGGTTAAAACCTTCTTCAGCTTTCGACAAGTCATGTATGGATAGCGGATTAGTCGACCAAGTCGAGAGGCAAGGACTTCTCGTCGTTCCTCCAATTTTGGATAATGAGTCCGAGCCCACTTCAGCATAAAATCATAAACAGCATCCTCTGAAGCTATCTGGAGATCATCACTGGATAATACTGCCTCAATACCAGCCAGGGGCAAGTTAAGCACCTCTTCCTGAAACCTGGCAAGAAAACGCAATCTTAAAGATGGATCCATAAATTTTAGGTGATCTAATCATGTAAAAGAAAGCCATGTCTAGATCATAGGGCATTTCTCACTCATTCAAAAAGCAAATAAGCACTGGAAGCAGCAATTAAAAAGTAATAAGGTCAACAAAATTTCATTCAATATTGTTAATCCAGAAAAGTAGGCTGTGGTTTACAAAAAAATTGTATTTCTTTGCACATCCCACCACTAAAATAATAAGCAGAAAATTAGATGTCAATGTATCCAATTAAAATAAAGAGGAAATATTTATAGCACGTCATTTACAAGATCTCTTATACAGTTTTCAAGCCAAAATATTAAAACACTTAGGATAGTTGAGACTAAATCTCACATGTTAAATTAATGCACCTTGAAATAAACTATTTAAATTCAATTTCAACCATCGAAAGTGTTTTAATCCAATTATTTCAAAATAGTGTAAGAAATTGTATAAAAAAATATGATACCATAAAATCACCCTCAACATTCAAAAATTAATGTACAAAGGAATAAGAGATGACAGCCTTTTAACAATCAAGAAATTGTTCAAAAAGAAAAAGGGTATGATAAAAGAGAGACTCACTTAGTTATGTCTTTGTATCGTGCAGCAAGAAACTGCTTTGCAGCATCAGTCAATGGCTGAACAGCTTCAGCCATTAAAACAGTAGAAGGAAGGTCCAGGTAAAGTAAAGCAGATTCACAGGTCATTGGCAAGTTCCGCAATAACCTGCTGCAATATCTCATGCAAGATGCAACCTCAAATTTGTCAGCAGCCATCAGCACATCCAGCAAACCAGCAGGAGTGTTTGTTTTTAAGGTATTACTGTACATAAAATTTAGGAGGTCCATCAGGGCTACTTCTTCTGCTCAAGGGAAAATAAACAAAGAAGAGACTTAATTATAAAACAATATTGGTCTAAAAATAATCAAAATAGAACAAATGACCTGAAATTTGATACGAAAAGTCTAAACATATAACTGACCCACTGCCCCGAAAAAGTGCATTAGTGATTACTCATCGTCCAACAGATAAATAAAAAGAATTGCTCAACCAATCACAAAGAATAAAGAAACTTCTAACACCTCATAAATAATTTCAGACCAATTATTACAGGAATAAAGACAAATTTACCTGAGGCGTGTATTTGTAGAGTGACATGTCGTTGCTCTGACTCTCTCATCCCATTAGAAAATAACTGCAAGAAGCAGCAGAAAATAGCAATTCAATAAAGAGACCGAAGGCTGCAAACAGAAAAAACCAAGGAAATAAGATCCCTCACCTTATAAAAAAAGGGACTCCTTGCTGCTAAAATTGGAGAACTAATATGTATAGTCTTGAATCTAAGAACCGTTGAACAATCCATACTCCAAGATGAATCGTTGCTATGAGTTGCCTCCTCATCTAAAATACGTTATATACAATCAGTCTAAGAGTCCACACTGTGCAAACTATGCATGCGATAATGAATAATAGTTCAGATAAAGAGATTGACAACTATCAGAAATCCAAACAAAAATATTAAAAATAACAATATATATCCAACCACTCTATACAACCTAAGCCATCCAAACTGAGATCCCACATTATCACTGGATGAGCAGGTCGTGTCATTTATTAAAATCTTTTAAACATTTATTTTTATTTTTACGCACACAATAATATTATGTCGTAGGTTGTTTTATAAAGTGAGTGTATATAGTGTAACTCAAATATTAATCGAGATGATTCAGATTGTCAACTGAAGGAAAAATGAATGCAACCATCATGTCGGTTCAAATTCAACTCATCGTCGGCCGGTGATTCTTCTATCATTGCCATAGGTTCCTCGTCTTGATTCTCGTAGGCCACACCATCTTCAGTATCTGGCATATTACAGTGTAAAATCTGCTCTTCACGATGCACGAAAACATCAACCCCTAAAACATCAAATTCCAGATCAATCAGAGCCAAACCCTAGCACGATTATACAAAATATTTCATATTTTTCCTCGATTTATATTAAAATATCGAATTATGCAATTAGGTGTAGGCAAGATTCAATCTGGATAAATTGAAATTCTGAATGTACACAAAAAACTGACCAGAGTCCTTTTTAACGTCTTCCCTCCGTCGTTTGCGGTTGCGGGCCCAATCAGCTATAGTGGAGCAAACATCACCATCAGATTTAGTCTCAGGCAAATCAGGCACGATCTCGATTCTCAGGACTCGATCCGAGAAGTTGCTGTCGTTAAAGGCGAAGCCGAAATCGGAGTAGCAGTCGAGGCCGCCCGGCGAGAAGTCTGAGTCCATGATGGTTCGCAGATCGAAGAGATCGACGCTCGCCACTTTCATGCCCAGACGTAAACCCTAGGCCGCCCGCGATCGAGAGAACAAACAAAGCAAAACTCACAGCACGCAAATTTTGGTTGCAGTCTTTTCGAGTTTATAGTGATTTGACATTCTATTTTTATGGTTGACAAAAACTACTGCCTGAAATAAGACTTGGACAAGATTAATCAAGCAATTAAATTAATTTACCTATTCAAATTCCATTTTTCAACTATTTTCTATACATTATATGCTTTTATTTGTATTTTAATCTTATATATAAAATACTTTCTTGATAACTGTTACACCAGCTTTTGAATTTTCGTATACAAAAGCACCTAAGCATAGGTGCTCTTTCTTGTTCTTATCTTTAAATCTTTATAGTAACATTCGATCTATGTATTCGATAATCATAAAATACTGCTATGGCCTTTTATTCCAAATTTTAGAAAAATCAAAATAAATTTATGCTTTATTGGGCCTTGGATCAAGACATTCAAAATCGGATTCCCATATTGGGCTTGGATCCATTTGCGTTCAAATATAGCTCGAGGTGTTGGAGTCGTACCTTGGGCCCAAGTCTGCCAACACCACCATTGTGACATTCGATATACCACATCTACATTACAAGATAAGATAATTTAACTATTCATATTTTGTTACATGACATTAAATATAGACATATCATCATAGTGATTATTAAAATGAAACTTCACTGAGAAATTACATTGAGAAAAAGTTGGTGTCGGATATCGTCGTACCCTACCACACTATCTATAGGTCAAATATCTAATTTTTTGTACCACACCATACTACTTTTGATCGAATTGTCTAACCATACCCTCTTATATTTGGGGATGGGTAAGGTATTGGTATTTTCGGGTTTGACCAATATTGGACTTGAATTTTGATAAATTTGACTACACAATTTCTTTGTTTCTGAAACTTAGTTTATACTGTTTTATCAAACTTTATACATGATATAAAACATTTGGTATTTGTTTTAAATTGTTTAAATCTACGGTTCATAATTTTTATACTTAAATCTTATCAATATAATTAGTTCACTTTATCTCTATGATGATAATAAATGATGCCATCATTGTTAATGCATTATGTGAATAAAAGTAATGCATTACTTTCACTTTAACAAGGACATCCATTACGTGTATTCATTTATACATATACACTAAATTACACAAAAATAGAAATATGTCGTGTCCAATTTTAACTTAAAAAAAAAAAAAAAAAAAAAAAAGGTATGGCTTGTACATCACTAGAATTANATTAAAAAAAAAAAAAAAAAAAAAAAAGGTATGGCTTGTACATCACTAGAATTAAGGGAAAGTTTTCAATTTTTCATCGCATCTGGCGAGGCAGTACGTGGACAGAGAATGCTAGCAAGCAAAAGAGCTCAACACACTTTCACTTTTACTCACTCACCAGATCGCTGAGAATTTTAAGATTAAAGTTAAGCAATGCTGCCGACATTGGCCTCGAATGGTCCGGTGCAGCAGGGGCACTAAATGGTGAAATAGAATGTTCTGATTACAGACGACATTTCGGGCCAGCTTTGAGCCTTGTTACCAGTACTTTGAAGATGTTTGGTGGTCAAGAAATGGCTGAAGATTCAGATTCATGCCATTCATCAAAAGAAAAGGGCAAGAATTGGGGTCTCAGCCACGAAACTAAAAGAAACATGCACACTCAGGAAATCGTCACACAAGCGGTCAAGTCTACTTAAATTAAATTAAATGTTCATGAACCCAATCCGAGAAACAAAGGTGACGTACCCCGACAGGCACTGAACACTAGATAACACGTGACTTCCTCGTGCAAATGTTCTTGCACTTTCGATTTACTATGGGTTGGGAATCCAAGAATTTTTTTACACCTATTATCTATAGCTCAGAAGCCTCAAAAAATAGCTTGATTCCTAACTTCACCTGCTACCAAGTTGCTCGCACAGCATAGAACAGAACAGCCATGGTGATCAAAGAAACTCTAACACGCCACGCAAAGCCAAACATTTTCACCATCTTTTTGGCCGTTGCCACATCAAGTTCAGGTATTTTCACATTATTACTTTCATTAACAAAATAAAGATAGAGAAGAGCAAACGTATCAAGGCCAACGGACCACCAAGCATTTTCATGACTGTAGCAATTACTAGAAAGAACAAAAGAGCCCTTCAAGAATTTTCCATGTAGAGACAGTAAAACGTTATTTACAGTACCCTTTTGTTTGCTAAGAGTCAATTAATCAATGACACTTTAGCGGGTGATGTAACCAAATGCTTGACAGGTAATCTAACAACTTCTCATAACCTTTTCACTTTGCCATGGAGATGGAGATCATCATTACTCATCAGAGAGACTCAAACTCAAACAACAACTACCAAAAGAACACAAAAATAGATTACAACTCCAGACTGAGCAGCTAAAAAGACCACCTTCGACTTTACCCAACCTAACTTTGGTGAGATGAGAGAGAATGACCAAAAAAAAAGATCTTGAAGCCCAGATAGAGAGAAAAAAAAAATGAAAAGAGAAGAAAAAAGTGAACATGGGGTAGCAAAAAAGGAGGAAAATTTGGGAGAAAAGTTGAGAAGAGGGGTCTTGGTAGCCAAAAGAGGGGGCCCAAGTACTCCAATAGTGTCTACTTGGAGACTTTGGCCATCTCACGAGGCGCATGATAGCATCATTAAAGTGAACACTCACCTTTCTGCCAGAAAACTAGCTGCCGCTCTCTGGGAATTCCATCACTATTTTCCCCTCTCCAAAATGCACCGTGGTGTCAACGTGAATGGTGCCAGTGACTCCAAAATGCGCCGACACCGTCCACAGCACCTTTACAAGGAAAAAGGTCGTGACTTGTCTCATTACCTTGCTGATCCTTCTCCAAGTTCTCCTGAACAGGTACTTGTTTGTTTGTTTCCATTCATCTATGTGTATTTGTAACATGGGATGAGAATTGATAGATTAGTCGGTTTTGAGTTCCAGTTTGTATTGGATTCTTCTTTTATTCTCTGTTTTTTTACTGTTTATTTAGCTTTAATATGATTGTGAGTGGTTTGAGGAATTTCAGTTGATGAGTTACTTGTGAGTATCATGGGTATTTACTTTCATTATTTCGTTAGTAGAAATGTCATTTTGAATGGACTTCTTTTGTTAAATTGTTTGTATGTACATGATTTTAGCAAGATGGAGGCCTTTTGGTCACTTAGGTTAATTGATTCTAGTTCACAGGTGATGATTTTATCTGATATGAATCACCGTTGGTATTTGTTTAACATTGTTCATAATTTTTTTGTGGTTCTTAGGGTTATTAATGTTATCGAATAATTTGTATTCTAATTGTGGCTAATCACTGCGGTATCATGTTATATATGCTCTCAATAGAAACAATGAACACTTAATTCAAGGTTGATATTTGCTGTTTGCTGAGGAACCTCACTCTTGTTATATTAGAGGTTCTTCTCTCGTTATGGGTTATCAAAGTGTAGTTGCTGCCCGACTCATTCCCGAATGAACTTAATGAACTTTAGAGTAATTATCTTCTACATATTTCTTAAATCACGAATTTGTTTCAGTATGCTTTAAATTCCAATAAGTGATAGCAGTTTTATATGATTAAAGGAATGAGTTTAAAATTTATGGAAATTGCTTAAGGTGAGCACTAAGAGTTTGATGCTATGGTAATGGCCCAACCACTGCTCCAGTAAATTTACTTCAACCCCGTGCAAATTATGGGGGCCTGCATACAATGTCCTGGGCTGTTCTTGGAACAATGGAGATTTTTTTAATTTAGGTAGATTGTTTTCTGCCATTAATCTTTCTGTTCTTTCTACACCAGCCAGAAAGTGCTAGTAGTTTGAGGAGGCATATTGCACAATCACTGATTCAGCATCATCGAGCAATCGAGAGAAGTAATCGTGCCCTGCAACCTGTATCTCCCGCAAGTTATGGTAGTTCCATGGAGGTGATCATAACTTTATTTCTTTTACTTTTTACCTTTAATTTTCTGGGGACATGATTGATTTCCTTTAAAAGCAAATACTTGGTTGTGCTTGAGTGCATATGTTATACATTCACTTTTCAAGTGGAAGGAGAAAGAGTAATTATGATGAGTCCTGCACAAATTATTCTTGCGTGAGACCCTATTGTTCAGATGGCTCAACTTCTGGCTTGAGCCCCTGATTCTTGCATTAGTTGCTGTTATATAGCCTTAGAATTAAATTGATGAATGACATGTTTTGATAACCAAAAGTGATTAAGTTCTCCACTTGTGTTATTACATACGCATAATTCCACAACAATCTATTATCATTGCTGAGTTTATAACCATGAAAAGTTTATACCTGTAAATGCCATATGAAAATTAACAGCTACAGAAGCAGTTTCCAACTTAGTTTCAACATTTGTAGATTTTTTTCTGTTATTCACTTTCTTGTTTGTGGTAATTGCTCCATTGTCATCTCGGCTGCTTACGATATGCCCATTGGCATTGACTCTCGGTCCGATTGTAATTTTACGTATCTTTTATACTCCGTGGATGGTAATCCTTTTGCCTTATTGAATTTTCCGCATGGTCTCATTTGCATTTATCCTGCAGATGGCACCATACAATCCTGCAGTCACTCCCACCAGTTCTATAGAATTTAAGGGAAGAGTTGGTGAGTCGCGTTATAATCTTAAAACATCTACAGAACTGCTAAAAGTATTAAATCGAATCTGGAGCTTGGAGGAACAGCATGCTGCCAATGTTTCATTGATAAAAGCGTTGAAGACAGAACTAGACCATGCTCGTGCCAGGATCAAAGAGTTGGTTCGAGATCAGCAGGTGGATAGGCATGAAGTAGATGATTTAATGAAGAAAATGGCTGAAGATAAGCTAGTTAGGAAGAGTAAAGAGCAGGATAGAATTCGTGCCGCTGTACAGTCTGTGAGGGATGAGCTAGAGGATGAGAGAAAATTAAGAAAACGATCAGAAAGCCTACACCGGAAGTTAGCGCGGGAACTATCCGAGGTGAAATCTTCCCTTTCGAATGCTATGAAAGAGCTAGAAAGGGAGAAAAGTTCAA
This sequence comes from Bursera palmeri, assembly GCA_026225775.1. NCBI lineage: Eukaryota > Viridiplantae > Streptophyta > Magnoliopsida > Sapindales > Burseraceae > Bursera > Bursera palmeri. The sequence continues at coordinate 25,552 of JANKKB010030159.1, forward strand.
GGAAACTTTTGGAAGACCTTTGTGATGAATTTGCTTTGGGCATAAAAGACTATGAACAGGAGGTACATGCTTTGAGACAGAAATCTGACAAGGATTGGGCTGGCAAGGCTGACTCTGATTGTTTGATTCTCCATATATCGGAATCATGGATTGATGAACGAATGCAGATGAAGCTAGAAGAGGCTCACAATGGTTATGCTGATAAGCAATCAATAGTGGACAAGTTAGGCTTTGAAATAGAGACCTTTCTTCAGGCCAAACGGGTGTCTACTTCTAAAAGAGCCGATAATATATTGCCAAAGGATAGGCGGAATTCGCTTGAATCTGTACCTTTAAATGAAGCTGTGAGTGCACCTCAAGCTGTTGGGGATGATGAAGATTCTGCTGGCAGTGATTCAAATTGTTTTGAACTAAACAAACCAAGCAATGGTGACCTGAAATTGCATGAAGATGAAGTAGATGATCATATTGATGAAATGGTGAAACACAGCCAGTCAAAGAAAACAATTTCTTCTCGTGAAAGAATAAGGGGTCGAAACCCATCCAGTTTGCAAGTGAAGTTTGAAGAACAGATGGCTTGGGCCATGTCATCTAATGGTAATAAAGGGTCTGAGATAGTGGATAGAGGACAAGGGAAACCCAATGAAACAAGCATTTCATATAGAGCTGAAAATTGTGTAGCAGCCGAGGATGACAATCATGAACAAAAGAATGATCAGGACGAGGTGCATGGATCAAACTCAAACTATATGATTGATAATTTAATAAGAAATCATATATTGTTTTCAGAAGGTGGGAGTATACAGCCTGAGCATGACACTGGTGAGGCTTCCTGCAGTTATCCTGCAAGGAGGAATCAGGCTAGTCCAGTACGGCAGTGGATGTCAAAACTTACTCCCCCAGATATTAACATTTCGGAATCTTCAACAAAATTGTCTCCAGTTTTGAAGGATAATACTCTGAAGTCAAAGCTTCTTGAAGCAAGGTCAAAGGGACAACGATCACGATTTAAAGTCTTTAAAGGTTCCTCTTAGCTTAGGCTTTTGAGAAATTTGGTTACACCGATACATGGTTACATCCCCATCAGGCTTGTGGATACTCTGCACTTGCACATTGGAATTTTATGTAATATGTGAATACTAGCCACAGCTCTCTATAAATTTGAATGTTTCTGTGTCTTATGTGTTTTTTGGAATTTTATATATGTAAATAAGTGTAATATTATCGCATTACATAGCTACAGAATGGATGAACTGCGAGATGCATTACAATTTTGGGAAATTAACCATAAGTGAAACTTGACTTGATTTGGATTGTGGAATGCCTCTTGGCTCTTGCAGTTGCTCTTGGTAGTGGTAGTGGCTATACAAATTCAAAAAGCTTGTTTGAAGCGGCATTTTTCTTTGGGTTTTTCAACTGGGCTTGCTTCTCAATTGTCAGATCAATTTGACTAGCACCACTCACCCTTGAACAAGTCAACAAGTAAGTTATTTCTTCTAAATAATGTAATCCCCGTATCAATAATTCTAAAATACAATCAACTTTATATAATTTGATGTGATATGATTTCATTAAATAAATAATTATTATTTTGTCATATCAATAAAAACTTGTCCTGTAAAATTATATCAATTTGATTATATGAGTTATTTGTATAAGTAGTATTACTCTTCTAGACATCAAAATTAATTAATTTTTTTTTTTTTACAAAATTGTGGCTCACTATTTATCTATATGAATGATTTTGGGCCCAAAGGTTTACTCGTCAGAAGAAGTATTGGGCCTTCACATCAGAGTGTTCGATTTATTGGGCTGAGAATATTCATATCTGGTCCTTCTGAACTCCGCTTTCGCAGTGAAGTGAAGGTGATGGACAAAGCTCGTGCGTAAGTAGGAGAGAAAAACAGGAAGATGGCAGCGGCGTCGTTTAGGTGGATACTGCAACTACACAAAGATGTCCCAAGAGCGGCTCGTTTCTACTCAGAAGGACTCGACTTCTCTGTCAATGTTTGCACTCTTCGTTGGGCTGAACTTCAGTCTGGACCGCTCAAGCTCGCTCTTATGCAATCCCCCAGGTTTCTTCCCTGTCTTCTTTCTGTTCGACGATTTGTCTCAATGAACCATATAAATAGCACCATATTTTTTTTCTTTTATTTACTATAATTATTCTGAATAATTACAATATAGACTAATTACAATATAGACAATCTTTATATATATATATATATATATATATGATATGGCTTAGTTTTGATAAGGTTTATCTGCAATATCCTTGTAAGTTTGTACAATAACTTGCGAATGGAAAATGGACCAACTGAAGAAAGTTCTTGAGCATTACAAAATGCCTGAGAGGGCATCCTGTTGCTTTGCATATACTCCTAAAAGTTGAACAATGCAGTACTTTGGTACAAGATAGTTAAGATTTGGGGCAGTTGAAGATGCAATTTTTAATAGTTTACCAAAGTTGATTTTGCTAGCTAGTGGGATAATCTCAAATGCCATAGCATGTACTTTTTCTAATTTGGATTTTCAATCAAACTCAGTTTAATACAACGAACCCAATAGTCCTAATTATTTACTTACTAGGTTTGGTTTTTGGATATGGTTTATTAGGTATTACAGTGATGGGGAGATCTGATAGAATTAAGAATTTGTTGATCGAGTCCTTGTTTTGATTCTAATTGGAGATGTTGGTTTCTAACCCAGTTTTACAGTAACTATGTCACGCAGAGCGGATATTCATCTCTACTATCATTCACAGTGACAGACATTAATGGTACAATCACAAAATTAATGGGATTAGGTGCTGAGCTAGATGGTCCCATCAAATATGAGATCCATGGAAAGGTATTGACATCCATTTCTATAGACCTCTTCGTCCAGAATTTCTCTAAGGTTTGATAACAATCTCAGAGTGTTTAATTATTTGGTTCTGATCAGGTTGCAGCTATGCGATGTATGGACGGTCACATGTTAGGCCTCTATGAACCAGCATAAGTCTCCAAAGATGTGTAACCCTGATTCAATCAACTGAAGTAGTCCACTGAGAGCTTTTTTATTTTACCACCTTGAAGTCTTCTGAAGACATTGAGAATGCATGAGAAACTTCTCCCTTCTTTGGATTCCCGTCAATTATCGTTAGCGTTTGTTTGTCCAGATCAATTACCACCGTACATAATGTGTAAAGCAATGGACCTGAGAATACTGGCAAGAGGGTGAGCAAGAGAACATGAAGAAGCTGTTGAAATTATCTTGCAAATTACCTTTCATGTAGATGGGATATTCTGCATCGTTGGTATCTCCCAGAACTGACAGGAAATCATCCTTTGATCTCTTCGGTAGCATGGTTGCTCTTTTTAGCCTTCTTATTGAGTTCTCATCTTGTACCTTTATTGCAAACTCAGGATTTTAGTTTTATTTTTAATGAAATTGACTAACTCCATTGATTGAAAAATTCTCTGTCAAACTATTAAATGAGTCTGCATTTGGGTGTAGAAGCTACTAGAATATCATTCATTGGAAGCTAGTTGGAATTCACATCTGTAAATTACATCTTCAGGCTTCCAAAAGTGGTCTAAGGATGTGACAGCAAACAGTGTGTTGAACAAATAATTTGTTTACAAAGTGATGAAGTATGGTGCTTCAGCTCTGATGCAGCATCACAGCTTAATGCACATACAATTTACCTGCGGAACCTGAAGATGGAGATACATGTTTGCATGGAAAAATGGTGTTGGTCCAATACTGTGCACTGAAACCCGGTTCCTTGATGCAGTTTCAACATTCAAAATTTGGCGCGTGTTTATGCCTATTAGATTATAACTATGCCCCACGGAAACTTTTGATGAATGTATTCTCTGAAAAGAGAAGCCAAGCAAGCTATCAGGTTCAGGACCTTTAATATTCAACTTCAATTACAAAAGGTGAGAGGCAAAGACGTCAAGAACTTACGAGTAATGCATCATTAATGCTTGTAGCTTCGAGGAGATCCCGGGAGATAAAGTTTCGTCCGATGCCAGATGCTACAATCTCAGCTTCTATTGGGGGTACTGAATTCAGTGTGAATGCCTAAGGTCAGGAATATAATAAGAAAATGTTTAGATTGTGGAATTACTTGTCACAAAATTCTCTACAAACACGGATCTTATGTATAACGCTTATGCAATCACCCATACAAGTCCAAATAATTATCTAAACTTTCATATTTTTGAAGCTTATCTCATCAATTTCTAAGAAAATGGAGCTATTAACGTTTTCAATATAACAGGCCAGGCCCTCTATGATTAGTGAGAGAACCTTTACCAGTCCATGACTATTAAAACCAAACGCGCAGCTTGGCAGCTCTCCAGCATACGTGTAAGCCATGAAGGATAACCCATTTGATAATGTGCATTTGATCAGATATCTGTAAAACATAGAAGCATAAATAATTGGGAATACCACATTGTGTTGCAGAAATTAGACGGGATACATCAAATTAGAGCATACGTATGCCCAACTAGAGCAACATTTGCGTCTTCATTGTGTGCTGCAATGGCCATTGAATCGCCAACAACAAGAACATCAGAGCAATCATCTGCGGTTTCCACATTTGAAGTAGTCTCTTTATTTGAAATGAATGGAAGTATCTCCTTCCTGAAGTTGATAAGTATTATCTGCACGCAGAGAAAACTAGAATATATGTGATTGAAACATCAAAACAATGTGACATAAACATTTTGTAAGGCCAGAATTATGAACTTTACATCAAGAACAGGCACGCCACTTCCTTCTGCAGTCCCTAAAAGCTCATCCCAATAACTTGGAAACTTCTTTCGATTATTCTCCGAAAATGCCTGAATGAATGGACCTGACTCTGCAGTGCGAGCAAAAGGAAGAAGCTGGTTTTGAAGAATGAGGTCTCTAGCCAACCTGCTTCTTATCAGATTAGAGAACCTCTGGCCTATAAGAAATCCCAGATGGTAGGCACTTTCACAGGGTCCAACTTCAAATATCTCTACCATATTTCCTTGCATACTGTACCCTTATCAGCCAACTTATTTTTTATGGCTCAATTTGTCACTAAAGCATATTAGGAAGTACCTTATCTCCTTTCTTAGCCACATACATGATATGGTTTTGTTTTGTTTTGTTCAAGACAAGCAACTTGCCAACACACGTCCCTATAGAACTTGGAAAAGGCTGTTAATCATCTCATGTTATCACTATTGAAAGTGACATGTACTACAGCGAGCACATTGATTATAATGAGCTTATGTTATCTGACATGGTCGATGCCGCCTAACCCTTTTACAACATCTTTTTAATGCAGTCAGATGGTTTTGATTGGTAGGGAGGGGTGCTTACAGCTTTTACAAGTGGATAAGTGTGCTAACTCTGCAGAGTACATTTTGTTTTGCATATATATAGTTGCAAAAGTGTATATTGTTCCGAAAATCAAGTTTTGGACCACAAAACCAGTGAAGTTTATATCTAAGTAGTGTATGAAATAAATTGGGCTTATCTTTTTTATTCTTTTCTCCATAATGTCTGCTAGCTTACATGCTTAATCTTGTGCATCGAGAAGCATGCCTTTAACAGAGAAATCCACTAAGGGATGTTTTTACTTTTTGTTTCGAGAAACAATAATAAATAATATTAGTGACAAACCATAGTAGATAATCTTTGACAAGATGTAAGAGTAATAAATTAACTATCTTACTCAAGATTATACACTGCAATGATGTATCTAGCAAGAATAGTAAAATGGATATCAATTTTCTCGGATGGGAATTTAAGAAGTTAAACTATTCACTAGATTGGTAAGGGGGAAAAAAAGGAACTGCAGCAGCTTAGTCAAACTTTGAGTTACTGTTTACAAAGCTTTTAGATGTGGCAGTGGCAGTGACTATTTAAAAAGAATGATCTTTGATTCTCTTGAAATCTGAAAAGTGTCATTAATGAACAACAAATAAGGCAGCATAGCTGCATATGTATGATGAGAAAAGAAAGAAACCTGATTAAAGAAGTAGAGATTTTTTGTCTGGGTTGCTGCGTATATTATATTCGAAATTCTGAAGTAAAAACATCTTTTATAGCCACCTTTAAGGACTTGGAATGCTTCAAGTTTGAACGTGCTATATATTAACAATCAAGGTAGAAAATAATTGAAGGAGACAAAGCCACTTTTACGCACTACCTTTCCTTAACATCTGGGAACTAAATATAATATAACTTGGCAACTCTTATCACTAAGCAATCAAGCCCATGTTATGAAGCAAACCCTTTTTTTTTTTTTTTCTTGTTGCTTTTATTTCTTTGTGTGGGGTGTGTGTGTGACTGTGTAAAGCATTGGTTACTCTGTTACCTCCATTAATCCATATATGCACTATGACTCCCCTTTGTCCAGAAAGTATATGGTTATCTTTTGGTTATTTGGTAGCTGCAATATACTTTTAATATGTCAATACGTACCCTGGCGCCTGGCCAAAGTTGCAGCTCTGGTCTTGAATTCAGAAGTTCAATTATTTCTTCTTTGCTAGTTAAAGTAGTGCATGCGCCTCGATGAGGTAAGATGAGATTTAGAATTTGTAAAAATATTCCATACATAACATAGTGACTACTTTCATGATCATCTTGACTTTATGCCCACTTAATCAACTATCGTCTGTTTTAGTTATGTACAAGTTTTATTGTAATCAAAGAAAGAAATTAAAAAGAATCTCTCAAACTTATCTTCTAAAGAAAACGATGTCCCGATTTGTTGTTTTCTTCCAAAAGTTGAACAAAAAATCCTCTGATTGTCACATCATACAAATATGCCAGCAAGAGAAATTAATTTTCTCCTCTTTTATGAAGATCAGTTAGCAAACCTGAGTTAACGGGATATTATATATCATGTTCCATTGCCAACAGGAACAGAAAACAATCAAATTCACATCCCACAAAAAAGATTTAGTTTGACGTAAAAGTGTTAATAAGAAATATAATCCACTTGATCTGCGCTAAACATTTCCCCACCGGACTGGAACATCAAGGCCCCAGAGGATAAAGGAAGATTATGATAAAAAATTTTAACATTTATGCAATTGAATCTTGATAACTATATCTACAAATTAAAATCTGGTTGTCATATCAATCAAACTTTTTGCATTTAAAATTTATGGAACCTCTCTGTTTAGGGGCACGTGGAAAATTCCCATTCCATCAAACTATAATTATAAAACAATAATGCCAAAAAACGATGGCATATGTGTCCTTTAAAGATGGTGCAATTGATGAATCATGACAATGAAAGAGCCGTTGGGTTTTGAAAAAGTGGAAAGAGACTTGGAGAAAAAGCTCGTATCCATATTTAGCATAGTGTCCGTGAGCTAATAGAGGTAAAAAAAGAGAAGGTGATTGACACAGAGAGCTTGCTCAAAAGAAAAGAGAAGAAAAACATCTGTGTGTGGTGGGAATTGTTTTCTTCAGAGATTCGTTTGGGGAAAGGAGAACCATTAATACAACTGCAGCAAAACTTGGTCTGGCATTTGTCATTCACTCGTTATGGCTTGGGAACCCGTAAGGATGAAGGACCCCAATAACTTTAATTGTGTTTGATTTTATATACAAGAAGCAACCCACTTTGTGTTATCATGGTATATATCATATCATCTTTCATTTTTCTAATTTATTAAGCTATACATAATTTTCCTTTGAATCCAATTTTAATATTATCTACAGTGTGATTTGGTTAGTTAATAAAAAAAAAATCATCTACAAAGTCATTAATTATCTAGTTGATATTCTCTTTCAAAATGCTAATAAAGGGCTAGAGGAAGCCTAGCTAGGTTTTGTTGATTACTAACATTTTCACAATATATATATACATGCTACAAAGTAAATGCTTATATAGAAAAAGTTATAAGTAAATTTTGCAGCTACAAACATAAAATTTCATGACAAATTGAACTATGAATAACCCCACATACGTGAATAAATCCAATATCAAAGGTGACATCGAAATGTTCAGAATTACTTTTCACCATTACTTCTCTGGTTTTCTTCTTACTTTTATATATAACCACAAAAGTGTCAATTTCCTTATTGTTCGTATATTCATAAGTTGGTTGAAGCCTCGATATAGTCTACGAATAGGTTATGATAGAGATCATATATATATATATATATATATATATATATATATATATATATATACGCTCAAAGTTGATCAACCGCAAGCAATAGCATTTCCCCAATAAGCTTTATAACTTGAGTAATGATGAGATTGGATGTAATTAATTCAAGGTAAAGATTCAACAGTAAACACATATAATTACACAAATGTGTCTGTTTTGCTCTATCTAGGAGGAATGGAGATGAGTCTTGTTTTGCCAATATTAGTTTTCCAAACTTGAAGAGCATAAATCTCCACTTCTCCTCATGGCTAGCTATCTAGCTCGTTATCACAACGCGGAGAAAAGCAAAGACGAGAACATGATGACCTTGGTACTGAATGATCATATTTAATTAGTAATACGAAACTTACGGAGAGCCAACAACACAAAACCTCAAACACACGCATGAAGACATGATACAATTGGATAACATTTGTCCATACATGGACATCGAAGAGTAAAAAAATAAGCAACAAAACAAGTTAAAAGAAGGAACATCTTCTGGACAGGGATATTTTCTTGATGGCGAGGATATTTGGGTAATTGTACTCTGAGACTGAGAGACATGTCTAGGAACTTGTTACAGTAAGAGAGCAAGACCCAAGAAGGTGTTTGTCGTAGAGCGTGAGCTTGTAAACTTCGCCGTCATGCGGTGCCTTTTGAGAAAAATAGCTTTAACGAGAACTGCAGTGCAGCTTGACGAAACCCTAAACTTGTTTATAGGTTTTGAGGCTGCTCAGATATGCCACAGAACACAAAAGCCAGCGAATTATTAGACTAAGAATCAGAGATGAAATGACTACAAATTATGTTGAAAGTAAAACAGAAAAAGAAAACCCTATTTTGTGAAGTAGTAGAAGAAGTCGAGAGTTCATAAAAGATTACAAATAATATTATACCTTCGAGCCCCTATAGTCAAAATCTGCGGAGTCTTCTCTTCTCTACAGCAAAAGAAAGAATGGAAATCACCATATAATATGGAAATCTACAAACATGCATAATCTCACTAGGTTACCAAGCAAAAAAAAAAAAAAAACCAAAAAGTTAAAGTACACAGTTAGCGTTACCTCAGTTTTCAGAGAATAAATAGAGCATTACTCAGCATAATGTATTGTTAAGATTTAGCCTATTATAGGCTAGTGTTCCCTAGTTTGGAAATAAATATTAATAATTGAAGATCTATATATCATAGAGAGCAGCAAAGGGAGCTCCCTTCAGTCCAAGTACAGGAAGCCTAAGATTCAATTTGTCTCCCGCATCATTCACTCATTTACTGGGTACCTCGCTCATACTTAGACTCAGTATTTGGATGAATGAGTCGGCAGCTAATTAAATCCTATTGCCACCCATGAGTGGACTGAAGAAAGCTCTCTTAACTCTTGACTCTAAAAAAGTAAGAAGAAGAAGCACCAAAATTTGATTATTGATCGTTAGTACTGACAACAACAACAAAATAAGGGTGTCCAATGCAAAATTTATGAATCTATATGTATATCCATGCTTGATTTGCGAGATTGATGCACAGATCTACGCTACTATCACATGTAAATATGCCAAAAAAAAAAAAAATCACAAAAAGAAAAAAAGCAGCACATCCCCCTTAGCCCTAGAGAAACCCCAGGGCAGCACTTATCCTTCAAATTCTCAGCCCAAGTTGCGAAAAGAATTACACTGAGACAAGATGAAATAGAAAGATGATGAAATGATAAGTGCTAGAAGGAGAGAGAAGAAAGAGGTGAAGTGAAGATATAGCGTTTATTATTTGAAAACAAGATCTCACAAAGGGGGTCAACAGAGAGTGGAATGGAAGTGGAAGTGGAGAGCTTCTAGTATCACTAGCTTAACCGAGCATCTCATGGATCTGCGAGTGGAGGAATGGCTTTATATAGTTAAAAGCAAGATAGATATCAGGGCAAGAAATAGTTTTTTTAAAGTATTTGTTACAATAAACTAAATAAAAGGGAGTTATTCGTATTCTTCCTTGCTTAGCTACTTGCTTGTTTCCTTGTAGAAGCCTCCCACCAATCCCTTTGCATTATGTAGAGCCCATCACTTCCCTTTGCATATGCCAGATTATTTATTATAATATATATTTAATCGACAATGTAGTAAGCACAATCTGTACTATACTTTAGTTTTGAGTCTTCAAAGATACGAAGTAACTGGGTCATATTAATATATGTTTTTCCCTTTTGTTCTTTGAAATACATACGTAGAGATTTACATGTATATTAATTATACATCTGAAGTTGAGTTGACAGGATTGAAAAAAGTTTGCTACGTGGACGAAACTGTTGAACTAAGAACTTGAAAAGTTTTATAAATTCCAGTTATAAAACCCTAGAGATTCCAGGAAAAACCTAGCTGCATCTAACTAGGGTTTCCGTTTATGCTTAGCAAACCTATAATGGACAGGGACAACCCTTTGACATGCATTTGAGGAACCTTTTTGCTTTCCATTATATAAACAGAAATTCTTTTATCTTGGCATAATTTAGTATGACAACATCCTACTTCAAGTTATTAATTAATTTTATTGCCGATAGAACATGCGTGTAACAGTATAGTTAAGCTCTTGTTGAACTTATATTATATATGCAGCAAAAGCGAGATATGACAGTTCAGCTTTGTCTGAAACCAAATTTGTAAGTACAAGTAGTTAATCTCATTATCATCATGACCATCTCCATTCGGGTGATCACTGTAGATCTGATTTAAACTGTAGAAAAATACAAGTCTTAATGAACAATATGAAAAATAAACAAATAAATATTATAAATGATTCCTATTATATGGATAAGATTCCAAATTAGCTACTAGCTAGCGCTGTTAACGCGAAAAACTTTACTGATATGGGCTCGAACACCGGTAGCCTTAGAATGGTGCCATCGGCATTCAGTTTTGTCGTCAAACCATTAAGAAAAAAACTCAAAAATAAAAAATATTGGACAATATGAAAGCACAACCCATCAAGGAAAAAATTTTAAAATGTGAAAACAAGACTTCTCTATTGGCAATCCATTACTCGAACCTCTTAAAAAACGCGCCGATTACTTTACTGGTTGAAAATGATGAACACAGGGATGACTTTTCCAAAGAAAAATCCAAGTACAGCAGCGGCTGCAGCTGTTTTCCAAGACCCATCAAGAAAATTTTCGTAATGGCTTTATGTGATCAGTTTGGACATTCCATCAAGTGCATTATTGTAACTTAAATTTTTGAAAATAATACATAAATTATCAATTCATTACAATTTAGTAGCCGTGAGAGGAAGGTTGAAAGACAATTTTTTTAAAAAGAGTTGAACATCTTCTCCAAAATGAAAGGATGATTATGAAATTTGTGCGTGGAGAATTTAGATACAGTTAAAAAGGTTCATTTGTATATATGTAATGTGTTGTTAATGGAATGATTAATAATTCTCAGGAATCTATTGTCAATATAAAAGCATTAGTATATATTATGCGCCAAAAAGTTATCCATTCCACAATGGTTCGGAATATATACATAAAATAAAACTAAAATTGGAAGGAGATATACTAGACACACTTGGCTTGAAATGACTTGTAAAAAACAAGTGGGAACAATATATATATAACAAGATTTAATTGGAGAGATTATATATATAAAATGAGGTATTTTAACTTTAATTTTTTTAATTTAAAATTAGATTTGAAAAAAGTAAGATTTTAATCCAACAAATTTCTCTAGTACAACGTAAACTTGCCTCTCTTCACAGACTTCAACATGTCTTTCGTAGATAACCTCTATGGATTAAAGAAGAATTTTAGAAAATAGAGAAGATTCAAGAAAAATATCAAAAAAACAAAAGAGCAGTCAAAATAAAATTTTTTGAGAAATTCTACCTCCTTCTTCAATAGGAAATAAATACTTTATTTACATATAAAAATATTTATCATATTGCAGTAATCACGCTTATTAACTATAACTATCATCTTGTTAAATTAATGGTAGTGATAGTTAATGAGTTAACATTATTAAACATCATTTTTTTATTTATAAATCTCGTACATTAATTAAGTGGAATCAATTATCATAAATTTAAGTAACATCCCTTTACATATATATATATATATATATATTTATAGTCCAAAGATAATTAAGAATAATCACCATTAAAGAGTGGGTCAAGGATTTTACCTCATGAGATTAGGAGAATGTTCAAATTTGGTTGCTACTTTAGAAAAAGTCATAACTAGGTTCCATGATTATTATCATAAATTAGGTAATAGTTATAGCGTATCTTATTATCCATGTAAGCACAAAATGTGAGAAAGGGGATGGATAGAGAATTTATGTTAGCAAATTAAAGAATTTGATTTTCATATAATTGAAAGTAGAATTAAAAGGTAAGTAAGATGACATAAGAAGTAGATAAATAAATAAATAACCATATATATCGTTAATAATTAATTTCAGTTATTATTTAATTATTAGAGCTATGCAGGAAGAACTGCACCATATTAGCTTCAAGGATTAAACCGAAACTGTTAGTTGAAAACTTAAACCTAGCTTTTTCTTCTAGTAATTCATTTTCCATGTATAGATTAACTCTGTTTTATCGGTTTATTAATGCAAATTGAATTGCTTTATGTTGAGATAATAATAATAACAACAACAACAGGCACGAACAATTTGACGAAAATATTTTAAAGAAAGTAGTGTATCATAATTAAGATCAAATAGAATGTTAAGCTATCTATCTTTTATATAATTTTAACATAAGAATCAAAGTGGCATTTCATGTCATTAGAAGTACTTTTTCACGTATATATGCTCGTCATATTTGCTTTTTTGGTTATTCTTAGGATATATAAAAGGAAAAGGTGTAACCATAAAAACACAAAATAGATTAGTACAACAAATAAATTAGTTTAAGAAATTATCGAAAAAGTCTAAGCATTCACAGCCAACGTTAAAATAATTATGGTGGGAAGGAATTGAGAAACAGACAATGGAGGGTGGGGGGGAACCACAAAAGGGCCAACGAGAGTATGATGGCAACAAGGAAATATTATATAAAATGTGGGGAAAGATCACATCAGATTCTCAGTCACTACTCACTGAAATCACTGTCTTGTCAACACCAAAAGGCTGCCTAGTGAAGTGAAGGGTACCCTGGGTTAGGCCTCCCCCTAAGCCCTAACCTAATCCTGTAACTTCGCCCTTCTCCATTACACCATTTGTCCAATCAAGCGTCTTCTCCTTCTCATCGGTCCATCCATCCATCTTATCACTGCACTTGTTCGCTTCTCTCCATTCTAGCTCTCTTTTTACTTTCTTTTGAGTAATTTATTCTGTATTGTATTTACCACATACATTGGATTTGAAAGTTGAAAGTACAGTACAAACAATTAATATATAATATCTCTTCCAAGAACACGATGCCATTAACTCATAAAATATTTCGTGATCATCAATAAGTTTGTTTAATTGTCAGTTACGTCGTTTCACAAAGCCACGAAGACCGCTTTGTTGCATTGCTGCATTGTTGGACCAGATTTAAACGAATAATTTCCTTCAACAGAAGGGGAGAGAGGTGGAAGAGACGTTGCCAGAGGCCCAGAGTTTAAGCCTGTCTTCGCATGATACCAGGAGATGCTTGCCGCTAAAAATATATTCTAATTCTACTTTAGTCTTTCGTGATAACATTGTTATTCGGCTAAGTGTACTGCTTTTCTAACAGATTTGATGTCACCTGAATCTCATCTACTCTATATTTTTATTGACCTTACCTTCTTTTTTTATAACACGTTACTATTTCTAAGCTAAAACTTGATTTTGGATGTTCATCAGAACTTGATTTTTCCATCTTAGTTACAAGCCAATAAGGAATTGATTACCATGCTATGTAGAGCTACTACTTGGTACATGAAACTTTGTTCCAAACTAAAAATATGATTACAATCACAATTTCTTTCTATATAAATTCAACTTGATTATACGATTATCATATCATCAATCTCAATTAATGTTATTATTTTTATAAATTCACTCTTTCTATCAGATATATGTTATATACGATTGTATAAAGAGTTCATACCTATAGTATTGTTATGTAATTAAAGGTGTGAGAGTACAAGAAGATGAGACTGCAAATTTACTATAGTAATGATGGAATCAGTAGTGCCACGGTGGTGCCAGCACATTAATACGCGGTGAGTCAATATTTCTCCAAAAAGATAACCGCATAGCAAGGAGTACTTCAAGAAAAAGTTGCATGGAAAGTAAAGGTTAACGAAGCGAGTAAGAGCTAAAGCTTGTGGGAGTGCTGGGACTTGGGCATGCTTTTAAAGACAAAAAAACAAAGAAAAAATTAAGTAGCTCCTAAGAGATGTGTTATATGATGTTGTTGTATACCAAAAGGTTAACATGGATCATTGAAGCAAGAATTATAAATTGGAGTTAGAGAACATAATGCAGAGACACCTCCCTTCATAGACGGGCGAGAAATATGAGAAAGATATGATATATATCAGAGATGGTCACAGACAGACAAACGTCAGCAAATTAGCAGTAAGACAAGTACCGATGCAAGCAAAAGCACAAGGCATTCCATGCCTTTACTGGACAAATGGGGTTGTCCCATGAAATGACCTTGTGTGCTAGAACAGCTAGCTTTCTTCCTTGCTTCTGTCAAATTTTTTCTATTATATCAATGCCCTTTTTATCATCTGTGTTTTTTATATTCGTCTCTTTGTCATAATGCGCTTGCCAGAATCATTCATACCTGCCCACATGCATGGTCCTCTGGGATCTCTTTTCATTATTCTCTCTTTTCAATCTGCACTACTTGGATTTATGTTGTGGCTTTGCTTGGATTTTTCCTTCACTAGTCTGTGTTGAGTTACAGTTTCCAGCTCCTTCCTACCCTGCTTCTCACTTCCTTTTTGGATTAAAGGGCATTTTTATATACAAATTATTCATCCATTTTTTAGGTTAAATCATACAAATTTTTATTTTTATTATCATTTTTGCATAAAACTGGCTAGCGTTAATCTCTTAGCTACTCTTGCGTTTGGTTTCCACTATTGTTGATTTCAATCCAGCACCGCCATGATGATACATCTTACCTGAAAGTGGAACCAATTTGTTTTTTTTTCTCTTTTTTTGAAAAGTCGTGCACATGAATGAATTCAACCATACATGGTGCTATCTTGTAAACATCATCATTTCGCATTTCTTGCCTATTTGAATTATTCAACATTTATATATATATCTTATCATATGAATACAATTATATATACGAAGTTTAGTTTATCAATTATGATCTTCTGTTAATAATTAATTTACTTGATCAACTTTTCATCAATTTTATTCTAGTTATTTTATATTGCTAGCATTGGAAATTTACAAGTGGGGTTCTCCCAATTAATTAAGTCAAACAAAAATCATACTAACAATACTAATTAAACATAATTTCAGTCTCTCATTATTAAATTTTATGACAATTATATACTTCGAGATTATTTCAACTAGCTTATAGTCTTTTAGGAGATCGGTTTGTTTCATATCTTCAATAGATAGATCCGAGAAAATACATACATGATCGATGCATCCTCATAATCAAATACAATTTTTAATAATATTTATTGTTTATACATAATTACAATACTTTGTTAGAATTAATGAAATATATTAACGGATGGGAGGAAGAAGGAATCCTTGATTGATTGATAATGATATAATGTGATAAGACCTGATCATTTGAGTGGCTATTATATCCAAGAATTTAATTACCAATTGTTAATTAAGATGCCCTTTCAAGGGATTTTTGCTATGGAAGCATCGTTTCAATTCCTGATGCCGGAGTCGGCAATAAAGAAAGTGTTTCCAAATATTAACAACTTAATTAAAAAATAGTTAATCCATAAAAGTAACACAGAAGACAGAATTTAGCTTTGAACACCAGTACTGTTCAGCCACTGATATATAATTATAATAACTAATTAAAGCGAGGAATAATTTAATAAAAGAAAGATTTATTACTAATTAATTACCCTCATTTAGCGTTAATTAAGAATGTTTATTAATGATAAACTTGTACTTGAAATGAGGAAGCCACGCAGATCTGCCAATACAAAACACAAATCACCATCGTATTTCTTGCGCGCTTTTGCTTTCGTCTTCTTATTAATTACTTAATGTTAAATCAGAATCGGCATTTCAATAATTGGGTGGATTATTCCTATCTATCAAAAGCATATATTATAGCTTTAACTATAAGATTGCAAAATGCTATGTAAAGTGCCAAACAAACCCACCACCATCTTCGATTCCTCTTCAAGAACTTGGACGTAAATCAATTCATTATGCAGCAACCCTGCACTGCAGCACTCTCTCGCTAATCTAAACTCGGTTGAGCTTTCCATTTTGGCCCAAATTGAAATGCTTGGGTTGGGTTAAACCGAGACCAAAATGACAAGAAGATCAACCATAGATGACGATGACACCCACTCAGATTATTAAACCAAATCGAACACTCCAACGATTATGGTCTGTAGTGTATCAGAAATGCATAACATTGACTATCTATGAACAACTTGATCATGTTTAACAATATGTAGTTGTTATTGAACATATCACCTGCCATATGCGACCGAGTCTGAATCCAGTCCAACACCTAAAGTCGTAGATGATCTTGTACTCTACTGTGTATTAGACTAGATTCAGTTTTTCTTTCGATTCAAACAATCATGCAAGCGTTGAATCCACGTTAGACGTTAACATTTTAAAATTGAAATTAATCACCCACCGTTAATCCCCATGTTTAATTAACTCAATATTAGATTCAACGCTTAGCCGAGTAGAGCAATAGATAGTACTCTACATAAGGGTAAATAAAAAAATAGCCATCGCTATCGCACTCAAAAGTGGAACGAGGTCCAACACATTTGGGCCGGGTGGATCGATAGCCTGTCCAATGAAAAGGGAGAGCTTCTTGACCATCAAATCTGAGATGCCTTCATCATGGGGGGTCTCTTTCAAATTTCAATTAAATAAATGTTAAAAGTTGATCTCAACTTGTGTTATAAACGTCTATGAAAAATTATATCCAATTCTTAAAATTTGATAATTAAAAATTATAGAATATAAAGATTTCTTCTCTGAATATATTAAGAAAAAAAAATCTTAACGTGTATCTTAAAAATATGTGTTAAGTTATAAAAATTATAAAATTACTTTAAAAATTGTGTTAAACTAAATTTAATGAGTTTTGTCATATAATTTTAATGATTTTTATAATTAATATACATAAATTTTTAAAACTTAATATATATTTATAAGATATACGTTAAGATTATTACGACTTTAAGAGAATTAAAAAACAAAACTGGATAAATTTATCTTGGAGCATGCTAATAATATCATATCATATACGAGCGGAACATTTCAAAACCATAATTCTTAAAACGACATATATAATTTTTTGTCTCCATAATTCACAATTAAATATTAAGTTTGACTTTGTCAGAAGTGATCTACCTCTCTTCTCTTTTACTTTTTTTAAAATGCACGAGCCAATTTTATTTATGAAGACACGTGTAAGGTCCATAATTGATGATGACTTTCCTTCTATTTTTATGTTTTTTTTTTT
>JANKKB010030159.1:43364-61672 GCA_026225775.1 Bursera palmeri
TCATTGCCGTATGCACTTATCGTGGACACGATCTAAAGAGATCACATAATTTTATTGATGCCAATGTCAAAGCCATGCTAACAATTATTTTTTGATATCCTAACTTGTACTAGCTAAATCATGGACTATGAATGATGCAACTTTTGACAATTATTTATCTTGTAAAAAATTATTGAATTATTGTTATAAAGTCTAAGGTGTATTAGGATATTATTATTAATTTTTTTTTTTGTATTTTTTATACTAAACATCAATCAAAAATCAACATGATACACTAAATATTCGGATTTTATATTTAATCTGATTTATCATTATACAATCGAAATCATATAAGTGAAGAAGTTAATATAATAAAAATAAGAACAACTTCATATCATATTACATATAAAATTTAGTCAATATATATAATTTATAAGTGTAACATTAATCTTAAAAAATATTATTCAATTCAATACGGTGAAGAAGATGAGTCAGCACCTTAATTAGCTGAACAATCAACGGGGGACAAAAATTTCGAGCTGTCGATGTATTCCGTCATGAGTTTGATGTCCGGGAAAGTGCTGAAGATGATGGGTCTTCTTCATCATAAAAAGGTACTGGTTCTGCTAGACTATGGTGCCTCTCATTATTAAAATGTAGACTTAGTTATTTCGAGTGATATCGTTCGTCATATATTTTTGTTTGTTAGATTTGGGCTTATCCATGTACCTAATTTTCACCAAATATAAGATTAAAGTTACTAGGTTTATCCACCTAAATGTGTATAAGATTGATGTTATTCGGTCTATGTACCTAAATGTGTAATTTTGTCTCTTATGACAAACAAAAATCAGTGATGTAATAAACCAGTTCTGTCTGTTCACTCGATAGTTGTGGGCATTCATATCATAAACCATAGCAAATGGTGATATGTAAAAGTCGTTTTTAACCTCTGATAGTTTTAGAAAGTAAAACAAAACTCACTTATCGTTATTATTTTAAATTTTAAAAATTTAATAAAATTTGAACAAATTAACACGATTAAGCCTCACTTTAATGTGAAGAATTTGCTTAATCCGAACATTTAATTTAACATAAGGAAAATTAAATTTAATTAAATTACGTTGGATCGCTATCAATTGGTATGAAAAATTTAATAAATTAATGAAATTATTGATTTTTATTTTTCATTAAATTAAATGACTAACCAGCAACAATAAGGAAGGTCGGTAAAATTTTCAAAACTACATGAGAGGTTATTGATTTTTTTATTAAAGGCGAGGGCAGGTTAGCAAGATTATCCAAAAAATTTATAAAAACAATATATATATATATATAATTAATCAAAACACACATAAAAATAGAAAAATAAGAAAAATCTCAAATATCCTCAAATTGTTTGTGTATGATTATTTTGTGATATTAAAATAATATTAAATTTATGTTACAATAATACTTACGTTTTCAAACGGGATCATAAAATTAAGATATGAAATACCATTTATTTTATTAACGATTGAAAATTGGATGGTGTAGTGATATGATAAATGACAGGGTAGCCTTAATAGTCACATAGTTTGATATACTTGTTTTTTTATAACATTTTGGACGCGTAATATTTTTCTTTATGTTCATTATCCGTAATTAATGTGATTTTTATTTTTTAATTTTTTTATTAATTTATAGGGATTATAAAATTTGATTATTTTAATTTGTAAAATTCTTATTAACTCCGAATTTAAAACAAATAAAAATGATTAAATTGAGGAATAATCGTGCAATTTTGTCTAAATTTTGTGAACTTTAACGTTATGGACTGCCAATGGAGGAGATTTGTATTAACTTTACCTTTGTAAAGTCCAGGGAAGATGGATAAAATTTGCCACGTCTGTTGACTGATTAATACAACTCGAGGGTACAAGTGACATTACACGTTTCGACCTTAGCGGATCTACTTCTCTCCTTATATATATATATATTCTCCAAGGCTAGCTGAGTCTTCCCTGCTTGGAAGTCGTATTCATATACTATTTATATGTATTTACATACTCATTCTTCGTTATCGTTCATTGATCGATAGAGATTCAAAGGAACATTATAGGAGAACATTAGTGAGAAATGAAGATAAAACAAACTACTTAAAAGAAGTTGCCAGCTTTTTCATCAGAATATTTTACATGCACGCATGTTCAGGTGATCATGAATCTCTCTCTTTCTCTCCTCCGTCTACATGTCTGTAATATTCTGTTTGGTTCTTGAGAAAAATGCATAAAAAATGGAGACTTGTTTTGATTTGATTTGGTGTATATGTGTTGTTGTGGGTATCTGGTAAAGACAATATTAAAGGGTTTGTGTTCGAGATAATCAACAGCTTTTTCTTCCTCTTCCTTTATCCAATCGTCGGCATCGATATCTTTTTTTTTTGGTGATGGTAAATTTGATGCCATTAAGTGGACATTATTGTCTTTAGATCAGACTGCATGCAAATTTCCAATTTAAGTTTCGAGGCAATGAAGCGGCTAGTAATGCGTCATGTCTAGTTGAATTTTTAATGGTAAGAAGACGATATTACCCTCGCTTTATGCAACTATTTATTATCACGGAACCACCGTTGAAAAAAAAAAAAAAAAAAAAAGCCTTTTCCCACATGTCCAAAATTTAAGTCTANAACCACCGTTTAAAAAAAAAAAAAAAAAAAAAGCCTTTTCCCACATGTCCAAAATTTCAGTCTACTCTCATTTGTTAGCTGTCAACTTTTCAACACGAGATCCGTCGAATTCTGAGTATCCTCTCCATGTGCTCCTCAGTCTCTTTCGTGTTCTTTTTTTCTTTTCTTTTTATATATTTATATTCGTTTTGGACGATAGAAGAGCAACAACTTCGCCTTTGTTTCTTTTAATGGGATGTTTGAGTACTGCAGCAGAAGTTGGCCAAATTGGCCTAAAAGCTTTTTTTTTTGGGCTCTGATACATAGAAGCTATCAATTGCTTTTATGCTTCTTTATTAACCGCCGTTACGTTATGTGAAACCAAAGTTTTAATAATAGATAAAGAAAAAGAAAGAAAAAAAATTGCCATTTTGTCAAGAAGTAGATATAACTTGACTTTTCTAAGAGGGTTCGGTTCCTTCTACACGGAGAGTTAAAAGTTTTAAGCCATTTCCACCTAAGATTTGATGGACGATTTATGCTGAAGTTGATATTTTTCCAAAGGTTGAAAAAGTTACCTAGTTCGTGTTATTTTCCTTTTCTTTTATCTGAGTTTTTGATACTACGATGGAAATTGCTAATTCATGGTATAATTTTCAACTAATCTTATCTCTGTTGAAGCACCCTTAAATTTATCTTTCTGGGTTGGCAATTGTCAACTTTAGGATCTCAGCTTGGAGTCCCATGTTGACCGCTATTATTTTAATTATTTTGCAGGAAGTGAAGTTCTTGTGAACTAGTGATTGGTTTAGTTTAGTTTTGAGGTGATATTGGTGCGAAATGTCGGCAAGTGGCACCGCTGGAGGTATATGTCCTGCGCCTATGAAGGCCACCTCGAATGGAGTCTTTCAAGGAGATAATCCTCTACACTATGCACTTCCTCTCGCAATTCTACAGATTTGCCTAGTGGTTTTGCTTACACGCATTCTTGCTGTTTTTCTAAGGCCTCTACGACAGCCTCGCGTTATTGCCGAGATTGTTGTAAGTTGTTCTTCTTTATTCTTAATTTCTAGGCAACTTTTGCTGTTTATCTTCACATTTCTTGGTTGGGTTTCCCCTAAATTATTATAGTAAGTTTTGACACGTTTGGTTGTTAATCGTTATACGTAAAGCAAGCAAATTGTATTGTTCTTCTGTTCTTTTCCTGTGCTCTAGTATGAGTTTTGTATTATAATAAATCAATTCCGTTCTCCATAAAGTGATCTTGGTGGAGAATATTCCATCTCATTTACAATTTCCGGTCCACCACTCAATGATTAATCGTTGAATAGTGCTAAGAGAGTGTGAAAGAAAAAAAAATAATGAACGGCATAAAATTTGTTGAAAAGTCGCGGTTGCTTTTTGAGCTTTTGAAGAAAAGATATGTTTGACTGCGGAATCTAATAGTGTTACAATCATGTGTCTCACGGCCCTTACCTACATGAATCACATGGGTCTAGCAAAACTCGCACCAGTTATGCTCACAGCTATGTTTGACTGAGACTAATTTGACAAGTTGTTAAGCGTGTGACCAGTCCACGCCGGTTTGTTCCGACCCTTATTTTTCTCAATAACCTTCCGATTTGTGTTCATCAAATTTATTATCTCTAACGAAGGGAAGGATGTCAATTCATCAGATTTAACCAGCATATCTTTATTTTTTACATTTTCATCTTTGTTCATGATAAAAAAAAGGGTTTGCAAATTTTAAAATTGGAGATAATCTCTTATTCTCTTATGGTAAAGTGATAATTTTCTTTTTCTTTGGGTGTATACGCATGCTTTTGAAAACTAAGACAGAAAGGGAGATCAGAGTTAAAATTTTAAAGCTATTTTTGCAGGGAGGGATATTACTTGGCCCATCGGCGTTGGGAAGGAACAAAGATTATTTGAATGCAATTTTTCCGCCCAAAAGCCACACAGTGTTGGACACTTTAGCCAACCTTGGCCTTCTGTTCTTTTTGTTCCTGGTTGGCTTAGAGCTAGACTTCAACTCCATCCGTCGGACTGGTAAGAAAGCTCTTAGCATAGCCGTTGGAGGAATTACCCTACCTTTTGTTTTGGGGATAGGAACCTCATTTGCCCTTCGCTCAACTATTTCAAAAGGTGTAGATGGCCCTCCGTTCCTTATATTTATGGGGGTTGCTTTTTCTATTACTGCATTTCCTGTCTTGGCCCGTATTTTAGCAGAACTAAAGCTCTTAACTACTGATGTCGGAAAGATGGCAATGTCAGCTGCGGCTGTCAATGATGTGGCTGCTTGGATTCTACTTGCTCTTGCCGTTGCCCTCTCTGGAACTGGCCGTTCTCCGCTTGTATCGTTATGGGTTCTCTTGTGTGGGACTGGTTTTGTTGTTGCTTGCACATTCATTGTCCCGCCTATTTTTAGATGGATGCAACAGCGCTGCCCTGAGGGTGAGCCTGTGGAAGAACTATATGTATGTGCTACATTGTCAATTGTTCTTTTTGCTGGATTTGTCACTGATACTATTGGGATTCATGCCCTTTTTGGCGCGTTCATCATTGGAGTTCTGGTTCCCAAGGAAGGGCAGTTTGCTGGCGCTCTTGTAGAAAAAGTGGAGGATCTTGTATCTGGACTTTTTCTTCCATTGTACTTTGTCTCAAGCGGATTGAAGACTGATGTAGCCACAATTCGAGGGCTTCAATCTTGGGGGTTCCTCGTTTTAGTTATAGTTACGACATGTTTTGGAAAAGTTATTGGCACTGTAACTGTATCCCTCGCTTGCAGAGTGCCTTTGAAGGAGTCTCTAGCATTGGGGTTCCTAATGAATACTAAAGGATTGGTGGAGCTCATTGTCCTCAACATTGGTAAAGACAGAAAGGTAAATTGCTATTTTTGCAATTAAGAATGAAATTTTATTACTTTGTAAATTGTTCGGCCCAGCTATTATTTATGCTTGATTTCTTGCTTTTAATCATTTTACCTGATTGATGTTGCAGGTATTGAATGATCAAACATTTGCAATCATGGTTCTGATGGCTGTCTTCACAACATTTATCACAACACCTTTAGTTGTGGCGGTCTATAAGCCTACCAAACAACCAAGCAACGGCATTTACAAGCACAGAACAATTAGGAGAAAAGATCCAGATGATGAACTTCGAATTTTGGCATGTTTCTATGGTCTTAGGAACGTTCCCACAATGATTAATCTCATTGAGATTTCGCGTGGGATAGAAAAGAAAGAAAGACTCTGTGTGTACGCAATGCACCTCATGGAGCTCTCCGAAAGGCCATCCGCAATCCTCATGGTTCATAAAGCTAGAAAGAATGGAATACCCTTTTGGAACAAGGGAAGGACTGCAGATACCGATCAAGTTGTCGTTGCATTCGAGGGTTATAGGCAGCTAAGCCGTGTCTCTATCCGTCCAATGACGGGAATCTCAGCAATGCATGACATGCACGTAGACATCTGTGACAGCGCTGAAAGGAAACGAGCAGCGATGATAATCATCCCCTTCCACAAGCACCAGAGGCTGGATGGAACACTTGAGACAACGCGAGCCGAGTTTCGTTTGGTGAACAAGAAGGTACTTGAGAAAGCACCATGCTCAGTGGGGATCTTAGTCGACCGTGGCC
Organism: Bursera palmeri; assembly: GCA_026225775.1. Classification (NCBI taxonomy): domain Eukaryota; kingdom Viridiplantae; phylum Streptophyta; class Magnoliopsida; order Sapindales; family Burseraceae; genus Bursera; species Bursera palmeri. Next base: position 49,631 of record JANKKB010030159.1, read on the forward strand.
TTGGTGGAAGCACCCATGTCCCTGCAAGTAATGTTTCCTACTCCATCACAGTCTTGTTCTTCGGCGGAAATGATGATCTTGAAGCCCTTGCTTACGGTGCACGCATTGCCGAACACCCTGGTATCAGTCTAACTGTCATTCGGTTCGTAGCAAGTCCTGAAATATTACAAGAGATTGCTGTGAATGATAAAACAACAGATAATTCGAACAGTTTGGTTTCACCCGATGATGAAAACCAATTTCTTGCTGGAATCAAACAGAAGTTTTCACATGCGGAATCATTTACGTTCGAAGAAGCAGTAGTAAAAAACAATGCAGAAACTGTTGATAAGATTAAGCAGTTCAACAAATGCAACATGTTTTTGGTCGGTCGAATGCCAGAGGGTCAGACAGCAGCATTGGTGAACACGAGAAGTGATTGCCCAGAACTGGGGCCAATCGGCAGCTTGCTGATATCTCCTGATTTCTCAACTACAGCTTCAGTCTTGGTGATACAACAATATACTGCTCGACCACATAGAGCAGGGTCTTCAACAAAGATAACAGCGGAGTCACATAACGAAGATATAGAAACTGCCTGACAATGTTTTGACATGCATCAGTTGGAACCCAAATGTTTACTCCCTAAAGTAAATATTTTTACATGCTCTATGGGCCAAGCGTCTGCAGAATAAGTTTCTGAATTGCTTTGCTTGTAATTTTTAGTTTCTGTCAATAAAAAATCTGATCCAATGGCCAATATTGAAATCCAAATGGGCATATTTGTTTATTCGCTGATCAATTTAAGTTCTCTTCATCTCAATCCAGCAATAAAAAATGGCTTCTCACCATCCCTTCAAGGATACCCTTGTCATGTCATGCTACTATTTTAATAAGCATATAACTTGTTCTTTAGATCTCCACCAGGAAACCTCTGAATATAAAATCTCTTCAAATGTAACAAGAATCCACTTTTGGTGCAATCAATAAAATAAATCTTTTAGATTAGTTGTCGCCATCCTTTATAATAATTGCTTCAAACTTAGTCTGCGCTGTTGTCTTTTCACTAAAAGGGACTCAAATATGCATCAACCTTTGTTTTTTTTTTTTTTCCAGTATTATTTTTAATGCAACATGTTGGTAGTTCAGTGGCTTTTTTTTTTTTTTTTTAAGTATTTTGTGGGCATTTTGCATTAGCTAAGTCGAAAGAGAGCAAAATTTGAAATTCATTAGAGCAAAAGAACATCATTTTCAAAACATTACAGAACTGCCATTCCCTTTAGTATTTCTTTATGAATGACACCCAACATTGAGCCCAGCAGCACATGCGTTATGCAACCGCTGAAGGGCATAATCTCTTATTAAAGAATGATGAAAGTTTGCACTTAAAAATAAATTATCCACCAACAATGACTGTCAAATTAATTATGACCTGGGCATCATGGACGTTGAAGACCTGCAATTTGCGGTATAAAATAGATGTGATGTGTTATCATTGGATTTATATGACAATAGTAGTTACGGAGATGGCCATTTACAGGGTAAGCACTAAATGAGCGACTCCTTTGACTTCTAATTTTGTCATCAGACGGCCAGGTCGACCGCACATGATAAGAAAGGCTTAGTTTGTGTATTTGGGCACTTTGTCAACCCAAGTGTAGCCGCCACTGCCGTATCCATCGTATCCATTTATGGGGTATCTATGTATTTACCCCATCCATTTATTTATGAGCTGATCAATTTTCTCTAGATCAATATAAAATCACAAAAACAGGCGATAAATAGTTATGAATCATTGACGATTCATATTATTCCTTATAATTCCTCTAAAAATTTGGTTATCATCAGCGTCGTCATCCCGTTAAAGACGTAAACGACACATTCCTTGATAGATATCAAACATCATTCGATATTTCTATATAAAGTCGAATTTTTTGTCAAATAACTCACAAAACTTACCCCACAATTTGAAAAATTACATATTTTTGACTTTTCTTTTAAGGTTAACTGCCTCCAAGTGATTGGAGTCAACATCGGTTGGGTTGGGTTGGGTCACACTTGAACTTTACAAGAAAATGTTAGGAGCTTGCTTTCGCATTAGCTGTTCACTTTTGAGAATCGAAAGGTAAAACGAGAAGCCTCGAACCTTTGCAGAAACAATCTTCTTAACTCAGCGGTTCAGGCGACGGATTAATATTGCTCCGCGACGGCGCCGCCACCACCACATGCACCACCACTTCGTAGCGAAACAACAAGTAATTGTATCATCTATCTTGAATTTAAAGAATGGGATTTGTTGGTAATGTACTTCATATTTTATTGCAACTATTATCAATTTCAGTTCAATACGACGTAATATAACGTGGTGATTGATCTACCTGTTGATGAACCGTGTTTGTTTTGTATAAATCTTCTTGAGAATTGTATTAGTGCAATCTGACTGTATATCTTTTTGCAGTGATTGAGTGAAGAAAGTGTTTCTTTGGGACGAATGGCTTCTTCCAGTGCTACGTGTCCTCCTCCTATGAAGTCTGCGTCTAATGGCGTGTTTCAGGGAGATAGTCCTCTTAATTTTGCACTTCCTCTTGCCACTCTGCAGATATGTTTGGTTATTGCACTCACCAGAGCGCTTGCTTTTCTTCTGAGACCATTGAGACAGCCACGCGTCATTGCAGAGATTATTGTAAGTTTCCTTTCTGGGTTCAACAATAATATGAGGTAGCATATAACAATTTGGAAAATTCATATAAAAAAATTGTAAACAATTATAAAGAGAGATATAATTTTTGTATAGATGGTTATTTATTAATTTTTTAAAATTGTTTACAACTTTTTTATGAAATTTAAACTAAATCCAATCCTAAGGCAAACTTGTATAGTGTTTGATTTCTCACTTTGATTTTGTCGTTGTTATGTGATTCTGCTCGTACAATCACGAACAGAACTACCTAGCAATTGATTGATGATGATATTTGAGAGAGTCAGCACTTTCTCCAAAGCTTTGCTCATTATAATCTTGATTTTTCAATTAAAAATCCTTGGTACTTTGTTAATTGGTTTTTACTTTCAAAATTTTTATTGATTTTTGTGTGCGTAGTAGTTGGATTATTTCTCTCCTCTGTTTTCTTTATGTATTTCTTTAGTTCAAGCGCTGGCATATGGTACATGAGTTCCTTAACATAGGCTTCAGCTTCATCAAATTGACAATTTTGCATCTTAGAATCTAACGCTAAAATCAGAGATATTACTATATGTTGCATGTATGTGCAGGGAGGAATTATACTTGGACCATCGGTACTGGGTCGAAGCAAGAGTTTTCTGCATGCTATCTTCCCACCCAAGAGTCAAACTGTGTTGGATACTCTGGCAAATCTTGGCCTCGTTCTGTTTATGTTCCTTGTGGGCCTAGAATTAAATCCTAAGACCCTTCGCCAAACTGGGCAAAAGGCATTTGCCATTGCTGTTGCTGGAATTAGTCTTCCTTTTGCATTAGGTATTGGTACATCTGTCATCCTACGAGAAAGTATATCTCAAGGTGTGGATGCTACCCCGTTTATGGTATTCATGGGTGTGGCCCTTTCTATAACTGCTTTCCCTGTCTTAGCTCGCATTTTGGCTGAGCTGAAGCTTTTAACTACTGATATTGGCAGAATGGCTATGTCAGCTGCGGCAGTTAATGATGTTGCCGCATGGATTCTACTTGCTCTTGCCATTGCCCTCTCTGGCTCTAGTCATTCTTCTCTTGTTCCATTTTGGGTCTTCTTGTGCGGGTGTTTTTTTGTCATTTGCTTAATTCTCATTGTTCCGCAGATTTTCGAATGGATGGCTCGGCGATGCCATGAAGGTGAGCCGGTGGACGAAACATATATTTGTGCTACATTAGTTACTGTTCTGGTTGCTGCATTTACCACTGATGCTATTGGAATTCATGCCATGTTTGGTGCTTTCGTGGTTGGTGTGCTTATCCCCAAGGAAGGTCCATTTGTAGTTGCTCTTGTGGAAAAAGTGGAGGATCTCGTATCTGGCATCTTTCTGCCATTGTATTTTGTTTCAAGTGGATTAAAGACGAATGTAGCTACCATTAAAGGTCTCCAATCATGGGGTTTATTGGCTTTGGTCATTTTTACAGCCTGTTTCGGAAAGATTGTTGGCACTGTTGTGGTATCACTTTTTTGCAAAGTGCCTCGCCGTGAAGCTTTCGCACTTGGGCTCCTGATGAATACTAAAGGCTTGGTGGAACTCATAGTACTTAACATCGGTAAAGATAGAAAGGTAACTTGTTTTCTCTTCCATTACTGAGTAAGTTCATAACTCAGTTGTTTTCTTTATAGTGGACCTTCTTTCTAACTGGTACAGTAAATTTTGTTATTCAGGTTTTGAATGATCAAGTATTTGCCATTATGGTGCTAATGGCTCTCTTTACTACCTTTATCACTACCCCTCTTGTTATGGCTGTTTATAAGCCAGCGAGAAGGGCAAAAATTGTTGTTTACAAGCATAGGACTGTTGAAAGGAAAAACTCAAACACTGAATTTCGGATTTTGGCCTGTTTTCATAGTGCAAGAAACATACCATCAATGATTAACCTCCTTGAGGCCTCTCGAGGGATTCAGAAGTCTCAAGGACTTCGTGTATATGCAATGCACCTCATGGAGTTCTCTGAGAGGTCATCAGCTCTCTTAATGGTTCACAAGGCAAGGAAAAATGGTTTACCTTTTTGGAATAAGGGCAGATGTTCAGGTTCTGACTACATCGTGGTGGCATTTGAGGCTTTTCAGCAACTGAGCCAGGTATCTGTTCGGCCAATGACTGCTATCTCTTCGATGAATGATATGCACGAGGACATTTGCACTACTGCTGAGAGTAAGAGAGCTGCAATTATAATTCTTCCATTCCATAGGCACCAGAGGTTGGATGGTTCTCTGGAAACTACTCGATCTGATTTTCGGTTGGTTAATCATAGGGTCCTAGAGCATGCACCATGTTCAGTTGGAATTTTAGTTGATCGTGGACTTGGTGGAACCACCCATGTAACAGCAAGTAGTGTTTCCTATTCCATTACAGTTTTCTTCTTTGGTGGCAAAGATGATCATGAAGCCCTTGCTTATGGCATTCGCATGGCTGAGCACCCTGGTATCAGTTTAATGGTCATTCGCTTCTTACTGGAACCTGAGACTGTAGGCAACATTGTTAGAGTTGATATGGTTGAAAATTCTAGCACCCAATTAAGTTCGAAGGATGAAGAGGTTCTCTCAGAGTTTAGGCTGAAAACATCTCAAGATGACTCCATAAAATATGAGGAGAAAGTTGTCCGGAATGTTGCAGAAACTATTTCTGTAATCCGCGAGGCGAGGCACTCTAATCTTTTCTTGGTGGGTCGAATGCCTGACGGTGAAATAGCCGTAGCTTTAAATAACAGGACTGATTACCCAGAACTGGGGCCTGTTGGGAGTCTGTTGGCTTCTTGGGATTTCTCGACAACATCAGTATTGGTGGTACAGCGGTATAGTGATCAAGCATCTTTGGACTTAGCCTCAGAAGTGAGGGAACACTTGCATGACAAAGACTTAGAATCTAACTAGTTCCATTTTGATTTTTGATTTTACGAAGTGTTCTGATGAGTTCAACAGCTAGATGATCAATAATGCCATTGTGATTGATTAGTTGTTGATTGCTCAAGTCACCGGACAATAGACTTATTGAACAAAAATAAGTTGATCATCCATGCTCTGTGAAACTGAATATTGTTAGACAATACAATATTGGATTAATTCTAATGAAGTCTATGCATGAATTTGAGTATATAATCTATTATTGTAGATCATATTAGCTCATACTCTACTATGTTTGCTAATAAGATTTAGAGGCATAATATTAATCTCACTTGACCTAAATTGACTTAAGTTAAAAATTAAAAAATTGAATTAAATTAGAAAAACGTTTAAAAAATATAAATATCATAGTCACATTTTACCTATCAATAATTTTTTATTATTAGTGGCGTCTTATATTTCACATCTTAGTAGTGTTGGTCGACTGATTTTTTAAATTTTTTTGTCTATTTATGGGATTGTGGCCATCACTTCAAACAACACCCCTTTAATTTGGTTTTTTTTTTAATCAAATTTAGGAGAGTGATTGAAGATTAATAAAACTCATCAGTTTTGGGTTGACTCACTCACCAGTTACGCCGTCGTTTCAAGTAGTGGTGTAAGTTAACAGGCTATGTCCTTTCACGCTGAATAAGAAACCCATTTGGTTGAAGATAACGGTAGGTACAAAAGCACCACAGTTCACTTCTCCCAGTTCCTCACATCGATAGGGTTTCAATTAGACCCCAAAAGAGAAAAAGAAAAAATGCTTCACCTCCACTGCAATCTCCACCGTTCATCTCATCCTCTGCTTCTTCCTCGCCATCAATTGTTGCCCATTTCGTCTCCAACTCCAATTGAGTACTGCAACTTTCCTTACACTACACTCTATTCTTTTTTTTCTTTTTCTTTTTTTTGAATTTTAATATATTGTTGCAGTTTTTGTTATATTTTTCGTTTTCTCGATTCTTAACAGCCGAGTACAGTTCAATGTAAACAAGGGTTTTGTAAAGATTACGAAGATTTCGACAGCTGTGAACAGCAGGAAAGGAAGCGAAAAGAGCGGTGAAGAGGGGCCCAGCAGTGAGAAATGGGTTCACGAAGGCTTCATCACTGAGTCGCTTCCCAATGGTATGTTCAGAGTTCGTTTAGATAACGAAGACTTGATTCTTGGCTATATTTCAGGAAAGATTAGACAGAATTTCATTCGTGTATTGCCGGGAGATAGAGTCAAGGTTGAAGTAAGTCGTTATGATACCAGCAAGGGACGCATAATTTATAGAATTCGCAATAGAAGTTCCAGTGATTAAATGCTTGTATTAATTTGAATTTATTTGTATTTTAATGCAATAGTTTTGAGTTTCTAAAAAAATTGGAGAAATTTGTTTTATTGGTGTAATTAGATTCAGAATTTTGTTAGCTTAAAAGGGGATAAAACTCGATTTCAAATCCCCTTCGAGTCACCTACTTGGAACTTATATACGTCTCACGTGTTCCTTGGCTATCAAGCTTGTAGGGTGTGGACTGAGCCTGATTTAACCCTGATGAACAACGGAAAAGTCGAGGAACTGAATATCGAAAAAAAAAAAAACCTTTAAAACTTTGTTTGGTGGGAGAAAAATAAAGATGCAGGGGAAAGTTCATGAACTGCATTTCCCCTGTTTGATTTGAAAAAAAAATGGTGAGAGAAAGAGTGTATCTCTTTGAAGTTTGAACTCTCCAACTCCATTAATTTGTAAATAGGCAGGAGAGGAACAGAAAGAATAAGATCAATTGAGCACAGAGAATTTGAACATACACAAGTATGGTGGTCATGTTAACAGTTTCTCTGAGCTTCATTAAGGATACCAAATAATATGAAAAATAATAGCCCTCTTGTTTCCCCCTGATTTCCATCCTATCAATTAAAAAATGAAAGGAAGGTTTAGCCTTCTTGGGAATCCACCCCTATTTACTATGTCCTATACTTCATGGCTAGGAAATAGTCATGGTTGATTAAATTCATGCATAGGATTTATGGATGTTTAGTTCTATTTTCTTGAAGATGGAAGAATAATAGTTGGATGTTGATTGGTTAGGAACAAGTAATTTTGATGACTCTGTGAAAATTAAACAATAGAATGAAGCTAAGTTTAGGTAGCAAGCATTTAAGGCCTTTTGAACAATGGAGGACCTGTGCACCGTTGATAAATTGATTGGTGTTTTGATACTGTATTAAATTTCAGCTTTATATTGTTGTGACAAACATGCTTGACAGGATGAAGGTGGCCCACTGTAGAATCTTAACTGATGTCTTGCTGGAAGACTTTGGCCCTAGACGGACAAAATCTGAACGTAATTGTTGGTTTGTTATTGAGAATTGGGTTCTGAACTCCTGAATGCATCTGTACAGAGCATCACACTAACACAGACACGGAGACGTTCAGCTGTTGTAATGTGCTACTTTTTACAATAATATGCCAATCACTGTAGTGAATGAGCTGTTCTAGTTTCCAAGCTAGAGAAAACTGATACTGATTAGTTGCTGTATCTGCCAATAGTGAGTCTGAGCATTTTGTTTGGCAAATTGGCTAAATCAACTGTCTCCTGCTTTCTTTGGCCATCTTTGTGTTCACCTACAAGGGAATTAACCTCAGAATAGTGACCTTGTCTGATTATGCTCAAATAAGCATAATTTCTTTCAACCGATTCAGCAAGGCCACAACTCTGAGGTCATCATGTCTATTCATTTTAAATTAGCTTCTCACAGCTGCAATTGCACTATTACTAATTTTGTAAGATTATAGTGAATGTGTATGTTAAAATTTTCAAAATGCATGGAGCAAAGGTATACACTTTTAGTCACTGCCTTGAGATTACAACGGGTAGATTAAATGGGTTCAAGTGATTTTTTTGAACCTCTCCGTCTGAGGATCAAATACATGGCTGGTAGGACTAGAAAAGAAGCCAATAATCATGCAATTATGAGAGTTGGATTCTTCCAGATGGCTTATTAACTTAAAGTGAGTTGGATTCTGAGAATTGATCAATTTCAGGTTTTCCTTTGCTTGAAGCTTATCATTCTTGCTCAGCCTGAGTGATTGTGATGTGCTGATACGTATTAAATTTTTCACTATCTTGGTAGGACCAGCTCACTGTAAGATTCGCACTTCACTATATTAAAAATTGTAGCTGCTCCTGAAACACAAATACTACATCCGGATACACACGAGTAGTTATTGAGCGAATCATCTATCATTATCAGCAGAAGATGGATTAACAGGTTGAGCACTCACTGAACTGGTGCATAAGCTGACAGGGCTAGCGCAAAAGATGAAATTTGATGTGCCATTCCCTCTTTTAGTTGCTTTCCTTCACTATTTTATAAAGGTTGCTCCGGCCCCGGCCGGCTCTTGAAATCTTTTGCTGTTTTCCGTAAATGGCATGACCAGCTCCATGTAAGCTTCCCACTTGATTAATTATAAATTGTAACTGCCCGTGTCTTTTACTACGTTTGTATGTAGCACTTAACCAGCTGTATTTAAGCTGAAGAAAGATGGTTTAGTGGCACACAACCATCATTAGACGCTTAGACATGAGAGGAATTGTTGTAGAATTCTGTTTCATTCTCTCACTCCTGATATCTCAGTCTGCCGTTTTGGCTTCAAAGAAGAAACACGAACCATGCAAACAGTTTGTGCTATATTACCACGACATCCTCTTCGGTGGAATTGGTGGCGATGATGCGGCCAATGCAACGTCTGCCGCAGTTACTAATGAAACAAAGCTAGGCAAGTTCCACTTCGGGAGGCTTGTTGTTTTTGATGATCCAATGACAAAGGATACACACCTGCTCTCACCACCAGTTGCACGAGCTCGAGGGTTCTACTTCTATGATATGAAGACTGATTACGATGCTTGGTTCGCCTATACTTTGGTCTTCAACTCCAGCGAGCATAAAGGTACTCTAAATATAATGGGCGCCGACACGATGGCAGCGAAGACGAGGGATCTTTCAGTGGTTGGAGGCACTGGAGACTTTTTCATGGCCAGAGGGATTGTAACATTTCAGACTGATACTTTCCAAGGCGATAAATATTTCCGACTCAAGATGGATATTAAGTTGTATGAATGTTACTAGACATAAATATTATTACAACCTCAACACCTTAAGTTTGGTGCACCTTTGTTTTGACATCTTTTCCTTTCGACATATGAGAATGGAACGCTACTTGTATTTCATATCCAAGGCGTTATGACACCCAGACAAAACACATGTATCTGATGGGCTCAGCCCAAATTCAATAAGAATGAGACGAACCCCTCTGCCGATAACTGACATGCTTTCAGTCAATTGATTATGTAGATGAGAGATTATATATCACCTTTTTCTCTACTGGTATATGTGTAATTGATCAAACATTATCTTCCTCTGCCTGCGAGCTAAATAGAATTAAATGGGAATAATTCGTGAATGCTGAAGACTAGATTCTCGAAGCAAGTGTTTGTCCCATCAATGATTTGGGAATTTTTTGACAATCCTTCTTATTACAATTTTTGGACTATAATTCTTTAAATTAAACAATGGTGTGTTCATCAGCAAATTTTAAAGACATTTTGGATGGTATAAAAAGAAAAGATTGTTGATGATTTGATTAATATGATGATTTTGTATTGATATTTATGATTTATATAGATATATTTTTCAGAATTAGTCCAAATTCATATTCCAGTTTAGGGATCCCTGTCTCAATTCAGGGACTGAACTAAGGATTCACCCAATTATCATCCCTATATTATATTGATAAATGATCGTGATTCTGACTTAATACTGGTACACATCTTTCAATGGTTGGTTTTGAGAAATACAATATCAAATAAATCTGCCTTATTTAAGACTAGATACCCAATTCCAGGGTTACATGTCTTACCTCAGAAGAGGCAATAAAAAGGCAGAACAGGTGTATGTGATGGCCTCAGCACAAGCCTAAGCCCAAGCCCAATCCCAAGTTCAATAAAAATGAAATGAACGTTTACAGGGACCTTCTGATCATCTTTGCACTATACGCAACCCACCTAACCTTGTATTCCTCTTTTTCCCCTCTAAAGAAATTTCTGTCAGCCACATGAAGAATCAAATGGAAACGAAATATTTATCCAATTCTGATTATTAAAGCAATTGGTTTGTTTGCATGCACACGGTCAGGCTGTGGCTAGCTGATCCTGTCCACTACTTTACAAAGTAATTCACTGCAATGCAATTGAATCGTCATTGTCATTGTCTTGTAGCGAAAATGGATCGGTGCACTCGTATTGCGATTATTGATTAGTTGCTAGAAATGCTCAACTTACAGACCATATAAAAATAAAACAACGACAAAAGGACAAAGAATAATCAATATTACGATTTTTTAATTTATATAATACGATATTTTATTAAAACAATATAATATTATATGATATTCAATCCAATTCTACAGTACACAAAACGTATTCAAACCGTTTCCATGTGGATGTGGTCACATCAAGTAAACAAAGCTTAAAAAAATCATCGTTGGAGGTGAATACGACTACCTCTCGAAATTGGTAACAACTTATTGCGACCCACAACTAATGATCAACGCTAGAATCGATGATTGATAGAGCGTTTTGGTAAAATCTTATCTCACAATAAGCAACTCCGCAGTCAATTGAAGTAAGAGATAGTGAAGATAAAACAAGCAATCAAGTCATTGCCATATTCCTCCTGCGGAGATTATATAATATTTTTTTCTTTTTAAAGATTTTTTTTTGTTTCTCTTGTTCATATATAGTTGATCAAACATTATCTTGCTAGAGAAAGTTTAGATCCTCGAAGCACTTGTTTGTCTTTGTCATATAAAAACAAGAATCCAGATGGGGAAGTCAGAGTTGCATGTGGTGACCAGTCTGCGGCTGCTGGCTAATCCTATCTACCACCATATTGACTAGTTGACAAATACTAATCCATGAATGTGCATCGGATTAATCGACTGGATTTTAATTATCTAATACATATTATAACACTTTTATAAAACCAGGAAAATAAATTTACGAAACACAAATATCCAACACAAAAAGTACAAAAGAAAAATAATGGTTAGTTGAATTATTTGGTTCTGCTTGCACCAGAATGATAACACCTGCAGAATGCTTAGACTTGATAATGGATCCTGGAATCCATAGTGATTCGGCCATGTGCAAGTAAACAAAAGCTAGAAAATTAATATCTAAGAGCAAGCCATGATGGGGCCATGTCTTTCAATTATTTGGGTGTTTTTAATAACCCTTCTGACTTTATTGAGTATAATCAATTAAAGCTAGCTGCAGACAGCTTCATTTTGTTGTTTAATTTTTTTACAATTTTGTTGTTTTGAGATCATAAAGTTGAGGATCATATTGCTAGGAACTGAATTTGAATTTATCTTGGTGCAGAAGGTGGACACGTCTTGTTTGTTTTACTTGTAATTGATGC
>JANKKB010030160.1:0-35732 GCA_026225775.1 Bursera palmeri
GTCCCATTACAATTAATAATTAATATTTATAACACTTTCAGAATAATTATAATACATCTCTTTGTTTCTTATAAGATATAAAAGAAAAATATAATGATGTTACAAACAAAAAGCTAGACATCATTAACTGATACCCGCTTGGCGAGAGAGCTAAGGAAACGGGTGAGGGATTTCTTGGCACCTAAAATTGCTGCATCTACTTCCCCTTCATCTCCTCCCTCCACAAGGGGCCGGACTTCTTGATTTGCTACTACTCTCTTAACTAGTTTACGCAATTCCTGTCAAAGGACAGCATTGCTAAATATGTAATATTGGATCCACTATTGTGAAATATAAGCTACTAATAAAAATTCCTTCATGGTCAAGTTGCAATATTTAGGTACTCGAGTTTCAACAACAATTTACTTCTGGACGAAAAACTATATAATAGGGAAGATTTTAACCAATAACTAGTATAGTTAGTTGGTCTATAATAACCAAGCTCATGATTCTAGATGCACAAAGTGGTTCAAAAATACTTGATCCCTAAATCAGAGAAATCTCATGAGCAAAAACAATATATTCAATAATGTAGTAGAATTAGAAAAGAGAGATCTACTTACCTGACGATCAAAATCAACACCTTGAATTGAATATACTTCATTACTAATTTCAACGTCCTTATTTATCAGGCCATTGAACCATCTAGTAGCCACGTTCTTGTGCTCGAATGAATCCTGAAAATGGCACTTATAAAAGTAAGATGTAATGCATCATCAGGAATAAATAGCTTTTTAAGTTTGCTATGTGTTCAGAATATAAGCTGAGAGGATACATTTTGAAAACAAATAATGTCCGGCCTTATCCTTTCTCGCCATGGTATCATAAAAAGTAAATAAATAAATAAATATCCCATAGAATTCAGATCGAATGTTTTATATGAATAAAGGGCAAAATATGGAAGTTTATGTTCAACTAAAATTGCCAATATACTATGTTACCCTCCCAACTATCAGATTCAAAATACTTTTGCTCCACAACTATAATCTAAAATTTTACAAAATACCTCTTCTTCCTCCTCAATCTCCGTTTCTTCAGACTCCTCATCTTCATCTCCGGTACCTTGCACCTTTGAACCAGCTAATGCCTGGAAAATACTATGATCCCCATCTTTAGTAGCCTGAATTAATGCTTCCATCAGTTCAGGTTCAACATCCCTCAGCAGTTTCCCTAACAAATGTTTTACACATAAAGTAAGATCACAAGCAAACAGAACTCCAGGATACATGAATTATCATACCTATTTGCACTAAAGTAATTGGACAGCTAGATGGGAATGGAAAGGATTGCATATGCAGGAAATAGACTTAACACTTTCAACACTTTGATAAGTAGAAGAGGAATAAGGAAGATAAAGGATAGAGGGAAAATCTTGGATTGAAAATATGATAAGGAAGGAAGAACCTACCGTCCCTCCAAGCTTATAAAACTGAATTATTCTTCAAACAAAAGAAAAATAAATGGAGAAAATATAACACCAAAACCCAACACAACTGAGACATAACATAGAGTGGCCCAGATGAATGAGGCAATTTAAAATCATAGAAACTCTTCTCCCATTAGTATGAGGCCCTTTAGAAGACACTAGAAAACAAATCCATGCAGTAGGGGCTAAGATCCAAAGCTTATATGGGAGCGTACATTATCATATTATTTGGGAGCGGGTCCTAACAGAAAAGCAGTTTATATGTTTAACATTAATAAACAGATACAGATTCAATCTATAAGATAACGATGGTGAATTTAATGCATAATCTAATCATTTCTTCTATTCCCTTTTCAAGACAAGAAAATAGGATTGAAAATTCAACATATTGAAATATTCAAACATGCTTTGGTAATGTTATGATAGAAATTCATTTCCTACATTGCATGAAATATCCTATTTTACGGAATTTCTTACCTATATAATTAAACTGCCTCCGTTTTCCTTCTCGAACATCCGGTCCTAGTCTCTGCGACCCAAAAACAAACACCTTGTCTATACAAGCAAAAATAACAACCAAGGCATCTCAAAAGTGCAAAACAACATAACAACTAACCACAAAACAAAATGTATAGAAGCACCTTAACGAGCATTAGAGCATCCAACACATCTTCTTCGTAAAGGGAAGCCGCTCTACGATCCCCATTAACCGAAAATTAAAAAAAATAAAATAAAAATTACACAGGAAACTATGAATTGTTAATTTTTCCAAACTGTACATGCTCAATATTGATTATTGAGATTTGTGAACGTTACCTGAGGATGCGTTTGATTTGAGGAGTGGAAAAGGCGGCGATTTGCATAGCCCAACGGACAGCGCGCCGAGCCTCGCGCTTCTTCTGGTTGCGACTCTTCTTTACATCAGTGTCAGTATCAGAGTCGCTGGTGGCGCCATTTTCTTGGCGGTCGGACGTCGTAGGAGCATTTGGCAGTCTGAGTCCGCGCGAACGCTGATGGACGTTCCGATGAGAAGAAGGTACGGAAGTTAAAGAGAGACAATTCGTGTGAGTGTGTTTAGTGGTTATTGTTGGTAGTAATGGTGAGGAGAGCAGAAGATCAACTGACGTGCGAAAGCAGCAATGGTGCTGCCACTGTGGCCACTGCCTTAGAGGCCGTACCAGGCGAGCCATGCTCTTTTTTGCGTCTCTGTATCGCGACTTGAAACGTAAATGCACCAACTAGACCGGTGACCCTGACCCATTTTCTCAAAATGGCCCGGAGTAAAGAACTGGATTGGGCCTTGTTGGGCCTGTGAATTGATCCCTTACTCAATGCTTCAGAATTCTAGTTCTTCTCCAGTGACGCAAGATTAAAGATATGACGCGTATTTTGTTTTTATTTTTACAGAGTGGGAATTTGTTTGGATGGAAAAACAAATTTGTCCGTCTGCTTATGCTTGACAACAGTCGCTAAAGAACAAAACATTGTCTTGTCACACTTGCTAGTGGGCTTCGTTGATTAATTCTTCTGGAAAATGATTTTCTGTATCTTGAAATATCTTCGTGCATCTGCATTCATATTTCTTTTCTACTTTTGATAAAGTCAATTTTAAATGGATTTTCCGTACCTTCATATATCTCATCGTAGATTCATTTATGCCATTTCTTGTTGAATTCATTTAGGCCTTAGTGCTTATAATCAGTTAATCACTTGAGTAAATAATCGTTATTGTTAGTGTCATCTTAACATGTTGCAGTCCGATCAAGTTGTAACGAAGCCTGTGAACTTGAAGCTGTTTAAATCAACAGTAATCTGATTCCAAGTTTGCAGCGCATACCTCACCGTCATCTTATCTAGAAAGAAAAGGGAGTCCAACACGTGAATGCATTAGTTAACTGTTCACTCTTGTTTTGCTATTGAAAGAGCCAAATAAATGCACGTTCTCTCTTTCAAATTAATAAAAGTTGCACTTCTTGATGGAATTTAAGACTCTGTTGACAATTTTCAAATTTATAAATTCGCCAAAGATTTAATGGCGATAGTTCCTGAGGATTGCCTGAGGCATCGCGGATGATCTGACTCCAGAAATGTGTTCAAGGAAAGACCTGGGACTAATGGGGATGCGTACAAATGCCAGATACAGGATGAAACAGGACGTGTATGAGACTATAAATGATTGGCGAGCTGCCCTCCAGTTGCCTCTGATGCCTTGTACCGTTATAGGACCCTCAAAATTTAAAAGTCAATACACAATTGCTTCAATGATCGGTCACATATGCTATCTTTTATATTAATCTAGCTCATAATTGTCAAACAAAACCGTCCTCTTCAGTTGCTTAAGGGTCAGATGGATAAATAAATAAATAATTGGGAAGATTATAAACAAATGAACATGAAAGAATTCAAAATAATAATGATAATAATAGTAATAATAATGCAAACTTGTACCAAATCCAGGCTAGAAAAAAGGCCCGCCTGGTTTCGGTTTCAGTTTCAATTACAGATCAGTCATGGCTTTTTACACATATTAATTAGAATTAATCCCCAGAAACAATATGAAGGGCCTAAGCAACTAATTAAGTTGATTTTGCTACACTACTACCAGCACTGATCAGTTTCCCAAGTCTTCCGCGTATAGCCGGAAAATCTTGAATTGGATGAGGTGGCCATTGGAGCTGCTGCGACTCCTGACATTGCAAATGGAGAACTCACTGGCCTTCGTCGTCTGAAAAGCGTTTGATCGTAATCTGCACGTTTTTCTGGGTCAGAAAGAGTTTCATAAGCTTCGTGCACCTTCATGAACTCGTGTGCTGTGCTCCCCTTACGACTGGTGGCTGCAACATCTGGGTGCAAAACTCTAGCCAACTTCCGATAAGCAGCCTTGATCTCCTGGCACGTGGCGCCCATTTGAATCCCCAGAACTTCGTACAGTGAAGAAGCTGCTGGGGAAGCAATGTGATGTTGAGGTATTGTCCTCTCCGCCGTAGACGCGCAAGCCGCGGATACACGAAGCGGACGGAATTTGACAGACGTCGGCAGTGAATGAGGCTCGTTGATGACAACTTGTGAACCCATAAAAGAGCTGAATGATGCAAGAGAAGAAGTTGTGGTGGCCATGATTGCTATTCGCTAGAGAATTGAATTTCTTTGCTTTGTTTGAAGACGTTGAGTCGACTTGATGTGGAGACTGAAGATGAGTTTGTTATTTTATAGAAGAGTTGGGGACCATTTAACCATGGTTAGTTGGGTTGGGTTAACGAATTGGAGTCTTATCCATTTGGATATATAGATCTCTCCTACGCTGAGTCAGAGAACCGTCGGTGTCTGAGAAACTTTAGCCTTTCACCACACGAGTCTGTGATAACTGACACCACTATTAAATGTAGTTTTGTCTGGCTTTGGATCCCTCCAAGCCTCTGTTTCTCAGAGCCAAATGCATAAATTCATATCATTCGTTACTGTTAAAATTGTTTATTTATTTGTATATGTTTTAAAATATGGTTTTCATTAATCACTATTTGTTGTCATATATGTTCTTAACAGGAACAGGGGGCGGTCAGGACAGGACTTTCTGTGGGAGGGGCTTCAAGTCCAAGGTTTTTTGATTCTTTTTTAAATGATGGTTTGTCAGTAAGATGCCTAAAAGATTTTGAGTAAGCACAGATTAAGATTTCGTTATCACACTTCATATCATATTTCAAGACCTTATATCAGCAATTCAGTATCGTTAATCTTACGCTTTGTGCCTCATATTATAAGTTTTATGTATCTTAACTTTATGTCAACTTATTAAATTTCACTCGCACCCCCTTTAGATCTTTGCTGTATTTGACGCCCCCGTTGTTCCGGTAGTAACAAGAATAACCCATTTTAGTCTACCATTAATGAACTGTGTCAAATGTAGTGAATTTTAAGAGCAATGACCAAATTACCCTCAATTGTCTTATTCATATATGATATAATAAAATACATATTCAATAAAAGCATAATAAAATTTTCCAAAAGCCTGTAACCATGATTATGACTAATTTAATAATGTTAAAAAATAATAAAAAAAAGGAAAAAACCATGTAGGCATCTCCTTCTCACTATAATCATTGGTTCCAACGGTTAAAAACAAGCCATATAAATTTCATAATTACCTCTTCCTTTGTCAAGACCAATACGCCATATTCTTCGTTCATCGACATTAATACACCATGTTATATATATATATATATAAATGTTTTAAGTAAAAATAAAATAATAAATATTGTACTGTGTATCTTAACATTGTATATACATATTTATCGGATACAGATTATTTTATAATAGTGAAAATAGGTTAAAAATAAAGTGAGAAATTTGTGTAAACTTTGGTCATACTAAGAGCAATCTGAATTATCTAGCTATTATTAAATAATAGTGGTAAGCAATAACGAGTACTAACCAACACAATACAATTTAAGAGTATAATCATGCTGAATCAATACGCAATGGAAAATAAAATTACAGTCTCGATCTCATTCACGTATACATAGCACAAAAACATCAAGTTGGTATAAAATAAAGAAAATTAGGCAATTTCACATATCAAACAGTTTGATTTCAGAAACATCATCAAATAATATACTATTTAATCATTCACGTAGTATCAACTCCAATTTTATTTGCAATAGTTACGTGTATGCAAAAATTAATCAAAAAATTTGTATATAACAATATACTATTTAACCATTCACCGTAATACCCTTCTATTGCACTAACACCATCCACTTCCCACTATCGGTGATTAAAATGGGGCCTTCTTGTTACTTCTAGAATAGTGGGGGAACGAGCGGACATTCGAGATCTAACGGGGGTGCAAATGAAATTTCCTGAATTATTATTTTCAACATTTTGCTTGGTGGACTTTTTTGCCGGTTCATAGTTTAAATCGTTTGAAAGGGATCCTTGCCGAGATTAGAGTGGTTTGATTTCTTAATTAATCAATAAAACCATCTTATTCTTAGTATATCTTCTTTGATCATCTTCCAAAGTTGTTTTCATGTGAAGCGGTTCATTGCTTCTGGATGATCTGAACAGCTTCCCAAGGTATTATTAACAAATTTATTTGTTACGTCCAGCTTATTATTACAATTGTTTTTTCCCTTAAATTTATAAGAAAATACATTAGTCACATATATTTCCATAGTAAAAGACTTGTCGAACGATAAACTTCTAGAAGAAAGCATATATAATATATTTGATTAGTAATAGATGTGTCGGAAGATAAATTTTTTCTAGAAGAAAGCGTATATATTGTCTGTAACCGCGTCACTTAATACGAGTTGATGAATAGACCAGCCAGACAGTACCAGCTGCCAGTGCCATGCTGACTCAGCGATGACAATAAAGTAGACTCGTAACAGTTTTCGTCTTCGTCGTCTTCTTCTTCTTCTTCTTCAACCACAAGTGCCCACACGCATTTGTGCAACTGCTTTCACTAATTATGGCAGTAAACAGGACAAACGCGTATCAGTCCTAAGTTCACGAGAAGGGAAACAGATGGTTTGTGGTGAAGTCATAGTCTAACTCTAACCAATCAGTAAGGATCCAAATTCCTTTAGGTGTATGGTATTTATGTTGTATCATGAATTCATGATACAACATAATAAAATTTTTAATCAAAACGGATTTGAATTATTTAAGAAAATACATTACTCATATTGTAGGAAGAGATGACCGTTCCTAATTAAATTCCAAAATTAATGAAATTTGTTTGGATAAGATGAAGAAGCCGAATGGAAAAAGTAGGCGGCTCCACGTAACATAACGTTCTGTGTTTACTGTAAACTAGTCATCGTTCGACTTGACTCTCTGTCTGGCCCGCATTGTTGTGGTCCCCTCAGTTTCGTGCATAAATCAGCGTCTCAGAAAATCCTTTTTTTTTTTAAATAGAAATAAATGAACATCACCCATCATAGTACAATAATTTTATTTAAAATGTAAAAAAAATTGCGAATAAAAAAATGAACATCACAGCATAGATTTGTATCTGAATCAAAGGACAACTGAAGCCAAGCCTATCCTCATCCTATCAGGGTTTTGGAGCTCATCCTTTTCAAGAATTGTAAGGGTATTTCCTTCCAAATCGTTCTCACATGGTCACCATGTGACTCGGCAGACACACTATTCCACTTGCTAGACTTCCCTTCTCGTACATATACGTGTTAAACTATCATCCAGTGGGCGGTGGGTCAACCTCAACAAGAGATTTTTAATAAAGGAGGAGTGCTTACGTCGGTCGCTACCTCGCTTGCTGTGACAGTCTCTCCTATCCTCAGTCCTCACCTGACACGTGTATAACTGTCCGTAAATTTTAAGTTATCGAGGCAATATTTTTAATTATATGGGCCTGGAAAACATTATAGACATCCAACAGGCAGCCGCTGTTTTAACGACGAAGATCCACAGTTTACCTGTTACATAGTAAACATCGGTTATAAAATTAACGTAAACTTATTGTATTGAGTCTATTGACCGTAACCCGTTAGCAGAGAAGCGGGAATAAAGCCGTTTGTGGCTGCCTCTCTAGATTTTTCTATGGTAGGGAATTTGTTACAACTGACTGAAATAAATTGGATGAACTTGACTAGCATTTTTTTTTCGCATATCATTTTAGAATTTTTGTTGACATGTGACAACTATTAAATTGAATGACCAAAACGATATAGTTTTATGTTGATAAAACTGTGTCGTTCGATTGCCAAAAATAATAATTATAATTTTAAGCCATTAAATATAATACTTGTCTCCTAGATCCTAAAACAGGAAAAATCTCACCCAACGTATATTTTCCGACCTCAACATGACCGTCTCAGAGACTTAACAAACAAATATAAACTTACTTGGCCTTTGAGACTTGATAAACAAATAAACTTACTTCGCCTTTGAGGCTAAACTTTGCGGATGGATGGCGCTAAAGCCTAGAAGAAAGTGTTGAGCCTAATGTCTATCCGTATTCAAAGTAATAGATGCAAAAGCCCAAATCACGGACAGCCAGCCCAATGCCCGTATTTATTTAGAGTAATAGATGAAAAGCCCAGACAGCCCAATGCCTGTAATCATGAGCAGCCAGCCCAATGCGAGCATTGCCACGGTTGCGGTAAAATCTCTAGTTACTCAATTGAATTTGCTGGTAGATTTATTGTCGTTGTTCTACACAAATTGTATAGAGCATATGAATGACGATAAATTCGAGTTTAATTAAGTTGCATCAGGCTTTGTACTTGTGATCAGCCTTGCTCTATCTGTGCTCTATCAAATAAGATAATGCTAATCCAAATGACTCAAATTAATAAGAAATGTAAAACCGCTGATAAAATATTAAACACTAAAATTTTCTGTTTGCCCTCTTCCCGCGTCGATTTATCATGGTAGAAGTTTCTTTTGCTTAGTTTCGAGAGTCTATATCAGGGACCTTCCATATAATAATTATCTTCTTTTGATCATCGGTTAAAAGTTGCGTGACTTCTATCCCTTAATCATCAAATCGGAACCAATGCATCCCATTAGGCTTGTAACACTAACATCAACGCTTGTTCTTCTTGGATGTATCTGGACGGTGTTTGTTGATGCCGAATCGCCAAATGTCAACTACGATTGGACAGTTTCTTACTCTCAAAGTGCGCCTCTTGGTTTGGAAAAACAGGTATACATATATATTAGATATTTGTAACACTGTTTGATTTCCTGTTGTGTTAAACTTGTTTGTAAATCTTTATCAGGTGATAGTAATCAATGATCAATTCCCGGGACCGCTGCTGAATGTAACAACAAATGACGTCGTGAATATTAACATCCATAACAACTTAACAGATCCGTTTCTCTTGACATGGTAGTTGTTGTACTATTTCCAACACTGATCATATGTGAAGTTGAATCTATAACTTTTTATAAATTTACCTTAGGAATGGTTTGCAACTAAGGAGAAACTCATGGCAAGATGGCATGCAAGAGACAAATTGCCCAATACTTCCAGGCCAAAACTGGACGTACAGTTTTCAGGTAAAGGATCAAATTGGAAGTTTTTTCTATTTCCCTTCGCTGCTTCTCCAGAAGGCTGCTGGTGGATATGGTGCGATCCGAGTGAACAGTCGCGAGGTTATTGATGTTCCATTTGCTAAACCGTACAAAGAGTATGATGTTCTCATCGGAGATTGGTATAACTCTGATTATCGGGTATGGTTTAAGTAGATTTTCAAATTATATTTGTTTATTTGTGTTACTGTGGTTGCTATTAATATGTGACATTGAGAGAGATTATTTATTTATTTTTTGTTGCATGCCCCAGGACATGAGACGTTCACTTGATGATGGAAAGCCTCTGTCTATGCCTGATGGGATCCTCATCAATGGGCTTGGACCTGATCAAGCAATGTTTGATTTTGAACCAGGTAAACAAATTCTCTTTTTTATTATATACTGTCTATGCTTCTTGTGAATTTTAGATTTTGTTTTTAAATAGTTTATGTACTTTAGTTTTAAAATTTTAATTTTAGAAAAAGATTATAGGCACTCTTTTCATGGCCTTGTGCTTACAATCGTAAAAGACATTACCAATCAGAATAAATACAGCTTCATGTTTCAGACTTTCAGTACATATTGAATTTGGAATTGCAGGAGCAACTTACAGGCTACGGATTTCTAACGTGGGCTTGAAAACATCTCTAAACTTCAGGATTCAGGAACATCCAATGTTGTTGGTGGAGACTGAAGGTTCTCACACACTTCAACAATACTACAGTAGCTTGGATATTCATGTTGGTCAATCTTACTCGGTCTTAGTCACAGCAAAGAACCAAACTAATAATGGCACCTCTTATTACATGGTTGCAAGTTCCCGTTTTACAGCTTTTGAACTTTCTGGAGTTGCTATAATTCGATATCCAGACTCTAAAGTATATCCCGTCACTCCTCTTCCATCTGGACCACTACCATTGGATTATAAATTCTCTCTCGATCAGGCTCGTTCAATAAGGTACACACTCATTGATTCTAATTAAAACATAAAATTGCAAAGTAGAGTTAATATCTGACATTTTGGTGGCTCATCAGATGGAATTTAACAGCAGGAGCTGCTAGGACGAATCCCCAAGGTTCCTATCATTATGGCAGCATCAATATATCTCGCACATTGGTGCTTGAGAATGGTTTTATGTATGATGGAAGTAAACTCCGTTACACAATTAATGGGAAATCTTTTGTGCACCCAGACACACCATTGAAGTTGGCTGATTATTTCCAGCTAAGGAATGATACTGTGCCTGTTACTTTACCTTACACACCATCTGCTGCTCTCCCTGCAATGGGTTCTTCAGTTTTGGACGCTAATTACCATGACTTCCTCCATGTGGTATTATATAATCCTCTATGGTATTTGCAGACATGGCACGTTGATGGCTATAACTTCTTTGTTGTCGGGTGAGGCAAGCTTAATTATTAGTCATTCGATACATTAATTATAATGCTTGATTGATGATCGATCTCCTTAACATGTATTCCTTCTTCTTTTTTCAGCATGGACTGGGGAACGTGGGATGAAAGTAAGATGAAACAATATAACATGGTTGATGCTGTCTCTCGCTCCACAGTTCAGGTTTGTTGATTGATCCAACTTTACTTTTTCTTTAACAGTTCCAGTCATTTGACATGATTTATATGCTCGGTGAGCAGGTGTATCCACTTTCATGGACTGCAATAATGATAAAGTTGGACAATCAAGGAATGTGGAATTTGAGGTCACAGAATGCAGAGAATTGGTATCTTGGGCAAGAGATGTACATTAGAGTCAAAGGCAACGGAGAGGAGGACCCATCAAACATTCCTATCCAAGATGAAGCTCCGATTCCTGCAAATGTCATCAAATGTGGAAGGGCCACAAATCTATAGTTAATATGTAGAATGCATAGTTAGATGGGGTTATTTATTATTTTTCATAAGATTGATTTTATGATATTAGAATGAATAACAGCTTATTTGGAATCAGTTATCTTTTTTAATTATATATTTGCAATCATCCTGCGCATTTTAAACTATAAATTTGAACGCTTTGATTTTGTAGCTGAATTTCAAACGCACAAATAGGTTGTAACTCTAATATAATCAGAGACAAATCTCACATGCAATTAGTAATAATTTTCGTGAAGCTTCAAGCAAATTTCGTGGCTCATGTATCTGGACCCCCCTGTGGAAGGAAATTGCATAGAAATATAACAACGTCGAAGAAAGCCCAAAAACGCTTTTAAGTTGGATGATTTCCTACTAGCCATCTCTTGCACTTCATCACATACGACATATCGTCCTCGTCCTTATTTTTGGGACGACATACCACTCTTGTTTTTATCTCACGCCGTATTGGTACATGTCTGCAGGGAGACCTGCCGTTGTGTCTGTTAACGTGAAACCCTATTATATTTACGCTAGGTCAATCGTAATGCGTGAAACGGGGACGTTGCCACGATCCCACATCGAAAAGAAAGTAAAGTAGGGTATGACGCGTTGCTATAAACAGCTGACACGAGCACGGAGTATAGTATGATCCTTCAGGCGGTTTAACAGGGATATGATGAGTGGTCATCTCTCGCTAAAGATTTGCGAGATGGGTGTCAGCCCCAATGCCTGGTTACGACACTTGGGCACTCCCATCTATACCAATCTGATCCCTTTAATGAAGGAACTATAACAAATGTATATTATATATTTTTTCATATACACGTTCATGAAATTGGGGGTGAATTGGGTTGTTAACCGATTCTTAACCATTCATTGATAACGAAACCAATTGATTTAATTTATGCATTACATATAACATAACACAACAATCAGGAGTAGGGGATTTCCTTTCAATACTAGTTTCTAGACAACAAAGTAAAGGGCAGCCATTAAAGTTGTTAAAGAAACCAAAGCAACTACTAGGATGGCCCTTTTCACTCCTGAAGCCCCATTATCAAAAGCTGTGTTATCCGCGAAGCCTTGCTGTTGCTGGTTATTAACTCCTAATGGCTGATTAAAAGGAGAATATTGCTGATTAACTCCCAAGAAAGGCTGGTTTAAGGAAGAAAATGGCTGAGCAAAGCCCGACAAAGGCTGGTTTTGGCTCTGCTGAGGAAACTGTTGTTGCTGCTGGTAAATTGTCTGAGGCTGTTGTCCTTGATTGTTTAAAGAACTTCCAAAGGGAGGAGGAGTTGCAAATGGTGGTGTAGGAAGAAAGGGTATATTTTCGCCATCCTGTGAAAGCCCCGCTGGCACTTTCTGTGTTGTGGTTCCTTCTGTTGATAAAGCTTCTCCAGTATAATGAGAGGAGTAGTGAGAGAGGAGAAGAAAGAGAACCAGGGACAAGTTTTTGGTCTTGAAGATTTCCATTGGTTTTGAGGCACCAAACAACCAAGTGATGATTCTAATGAATGCAGAAGTGTTAAGACAGATTTATATATTAGGTAACGAAAATGTTGCAGTTCTTTTCATTAAAAGAAGTGGGAGCAGTTGGAACATGTGATGGAGTTCATAAGATGAAACAAATCTATATGTTACGGGGAGTCAGTATGAAACTTTTTTATGACAAAGATACTGATATGCAGCAAAAGTGAAGCAAAAAGTGGTTGAAGGCTCTACTGAAGACATCATCGGACTGAAGTGCAACACTAGTTGCCGTGTGGGTCCCTGTTTAAATTGCGGGATATGGTATGGTTGAAACAGAACAAACAACTTAAAAGAACAATACATAGAGGTTATTTATTAACTGGACTACTTTCCAACCGAACAAACAGCTTGGACGTTAAGGCAGCTAAGACGAGTGCAGTAGGCCTAACTAATGGAAAAACTACCAACTAGTTCACTACACTGTTATCAGATTATCGTTTAACAAGGTTGAAAAGTTTAATTCAAAAGATGAAAGATTTTTATGATTATATCAAACACGTATAACCTTTAAAACCAAAAGGCTCCAATAGATCGTAAATGAAATTACATCTTTAGATGAGAACTATTATAGACTTTTCGGTTGCTAGTGAAGATAACTTGGTTATGCTAAGAACATACAATGTAGTCAGAAGCATCTAATGGTACTGTATTTGCAGTTGAAAATCTATTTTGCAACAACCGATTGAGCCACTTCTACCCAGTTAAATTGAGAGATTTGCACAATATAACGGTATTATTATTACCTTTATATTAAATATACCACTACCATCCAGGGAGTATATATATACAATCCACTAAGATCTCATAGGGAAAGATATACAATAGAATGAAAAAACTGGGAGGACATGTACCGTCAAATGGGATTTAAACAAAGAATAAAAAGGCTCAAAACCTGGAATCTAAACCATCCATAACATCCAATATATTAGCCCTTGAATGCTCTAAGCTGTGTCTCGTAATTATCTTCCTGTTAGGAGAGTTCCCTGTACTCTTGCTCGATGCCCAAACTTTAGTTCCCTTCTCATTGGATAAAACAAATTCCTGACTTTTGCTTATTCCTGGAATTAATCTCCTCTTGCTGACCTTCTCGAGCAAATTTCTCTCTTCTTGAGAAAGTTGAATGCATTCGGCTCTAATACCATTGTTGAGGGATAGAATTCCATTGTTGGTAGTGGATTTAGCAGGCAGAGGCTGCAAACTGTGATCTCTATTTCTTAATAAGCTGATCAAACGGTGAAGCAATATCACCAATTCAAGAATGTATTTGTCTGTCTTCTGTTTGTTTGCATGATACAGTGTTTGTAGGCGGATTGGGTTGTTATTTGTGGCTGTACTCTTGCATATCTCATGACTGTCAAACAAGAACATAAAAGACTAAAATTTCAGTATGGTAATGTACCGTATCCTGTGCACTTCATATACACAAAGATATAGAGAGACTGACTAACCCAGTGTTTGCCCATTCACCAACCCAGCCAAAACCTTGATGCGCTCTTCATGATTTGGAGCAAATGGAGAAGAAGCAATGTAAGTACAATTTAGTGGCACAGTATATTTGCAATAATACAAGAAAAAGAAAACTTTTCTTAAGTTTCATACAATGAAAAGAATGTAAACACAGGAAAGGTAGTAACCAGGTAAACATTCAATAAAGCACTAATTTAACATACTTGGTGGTATTTGTGGCAACTGGAACTAGCCAGTGAAGTGTCTTTTCCATTTCTGCCTTGACCTGAAAGGGTGAGAGCTGCAGAAAGTACAATGTCAAGCAACTAAGAAAGTAACAATGGTAATGACACAGACTCTTATATTATGCAGCAATGCAACAATTATCCTCACAGTCCTCATGAAAGACTTGCAGTTGAACACTATTCTACAGTTAACGTACCTGTTCCTTCACATTAATAGTTTGCAACTGTGAACGCAGAGTTGTCTTAACATCAGTTGGCAACCCATGGTATAATGTGTCCCTCATATTAGGAGGAAGGGAGGTTGGGCGAGATGTCTAACAAGATACAAATACATTAGATTTTCAATCTGGCAAAATCATTTGATTGCAAACATGTAATTACAAAATCCAGAAAATAACTTACAATGTTATCTATCTGATGGATTACGTTAGCATAGTGCAATGCAAGTCCAGCTACTCCTAGTCTTTGAGGAATCTTACTTGGTTCCTTATTAATCACTGCCGGACCTGCCACAAGATGACAACTCCATTAGGCAAGACCATTCATAAAGGACACAATCTTTGAAGCAATAGTACTCCATTACATACACCAATAAAGGATTGGAATCAAAACAGCAGATATACGTATAATACAAAGTTTGTTGTATCAGTGTAATGAAAGTAAGAAAGGATTAGGATAAGAAGCTGTTATTTTACAGCAAAAATTTAAGGGTTACAGTAAATAATAAATTTCTAATGAGATGAAAAATCTAACACAAACTGCAAATCCTATGATTTCCAGCAGTTGAACTTTTGGACAATGGATAAGTTTCTAAACCAGGAAAGAGAAAATAAAACAATAAAGGTCAGCATTCATCTGAAACACATGTATGCAGTTGCATCATGGTGGTTACAAATTCATATGGCGATTGATTCTCAATTTCATTATTAGAGTTGAGCTTATAGACTTGTACCATTATTTCCAAATGCTTCTATAATTGCTTGATGTATGTAGGTAGCAATATCAACAAGCTTCTCCATGATCTGCAATTAACAAAATACAATTAAAATAAGGTGGCGAAACTTATGGTAATGGAAAAATATTGTACTGTATCCCATGGAAGTTAATATCGAAAAATTTAAAGATTTTCCTTGACCAACATTACATTCTTTCTTATGTTGGAAGATATTTTGTGTAAACAACAACTTTTGTCGATGACTCATGCAATGTATATCATTGAATGATGCAAGGAAAACTAAGCAAAAGTAGTAAAATAAATATTTTTTTTTTAAGAAAAAGAAGGAGAGAGTGAGAGAGAAAAACTGTTAAGATTGGTAGAAATGAATTATGAATCTTTTCTTTGACAGAAGGTCTAACAATGGCAGACTATCTTTTTAGCAGTTATAACAAGTGCTTCATAATTATATACCTCTTCCAATTTCCTAGACCACAGAGATTTCTTTTTCAAGCTCTTTACAAGCTTTTTTTGTTGTTTTAGCTCACTTTGTAGAATCATGAGATTCTCTCCTACAATTCAAAAACATTAACTGTTAAAATAAAATTACTGCACCAGATTTACACACAAATCATTTGTAGAAGTAGAAGCATAAGCATAATCATACCTAGTAAACTGCAGA
The DNA here is from genome assembly GCA_026225775.1 of Bursera palmeri. NCBI lineage: Eukaryota > Viridiplantae > Streptophyta > Magnoliopsida > Sapindales > Burseraceae > Bursera > Bursera palmeri. Next base: position 16,215 of record JANKKB010030160.1, read on the forward strand.
ATAAACAATTAACCATCAAAGAGAAGAGTGGTTATCATAGAGACAGAAACGCATATTTAGGGATAGAGGTAGAAGGTGGGATTTATATTTATTTAATCATAATGTAAATGCAATCCGACATGACCAGATTTGCCTCACTGGAATGCAGTATCATAGGATTGATTTACATGTTTAAATTTCCACACATTGTTGAAAAAATTAAGTTGTGTGTAAAGAAAATAAATATGCACACCTCTTCCGAATTAATCCCTGGAAAAAGAAAGGAAGGTCACGCAAGCCTTAATCTAATTTTACTACTTAGTCTATGGCTTTGAGAAAAGGGTCATTCATGCCCAACCTCTTCGAGGAAGATTTAAAGAATCCACTTCCTCAAGCTTTCGCTGATAATCTTGTTCAAATCTGTCCAAAGCATTGTACTCATGATACAATTCCTACATATGTACCAAAAAATGAAAAAATGAAAAGTTAAATTCTTCAAGTAGGAACTGAAAACTAAAGCTAAAGCTTTGAAAGAACAAAGTTACACTTATAGACACATATCAAAAGAAAACTACTTCAAATATCTAAATATATTACACGCTTTCAGATATTAGAACAGTAAAAAAAAAAAAAAGAATGATATAACAAAGGAAGGAAATACAAGGATTGATAGACCCAAGCTTCACCTTAGAATTTAGTTAAACTGAGAGAGTAGATTAATATAGATAACTATTCTATTTAGAAAAGATATCATGCATGCTTTTTCACAATGAGATATTCTAAAATCTCCATTTAAGAAATTGCACTATTTTCCAAATAGACCATGCAGCATCTACACATGATGGCCAAGTTTTGCCTAGGGTACTGAAAAAACATTCATTCAAGAGATTGCAGCATCCTACAAAAAAATAATAACTGAATCCTGCATAAAATTACAAAAGCCTAGCTCCATATAATAAGAAAAAGAACTTACAGAAGTATGCTGTGCCAGAGTAGTTAACTCTTGCATTCTCATTTCTGCCTCTGCTCTATTTTGTTTATGGCTTAAATAGTCCGACTCTAAACTGGAATATTACAATCACATAGAAAAATATATTCATTGTCAGTGTTAAAAATTAAATAATAAAAATTTAAACAATAAAATAATGAATCATAAGATATCTTACTTCGAAAAGTACCGATCCAAGTTGTGCCACTGTGGGTCCTTACAACGGTTTCCAAATCTAATTACTTCTCGTGAGAAAACGTCCAATTCCTCTCTACAAATGAGCCAAAAAAAAAAAAAAAAAATGAGCCAATGAGGTAATGCATACCAGAAACCTCCTATTACAGAAGACACATTGCGTGTTATATCAAAACATGGCCAAATAATATTTTCTCGATAGGACACAACCTCTTGTCAGCAGCAGCAATATTCAGCAACTCTTTCATATCTGTAGAAACTAATTGTTGTACTCCTTCTGAATGCAGTATCTCTTTTTTTAAGAACTGGATATTTTCTTCCGAAAGAGATTGGAACAAGTTTGCCCCTTTTGCTATTGTATTAGCCACTTCAAAAGCTAAGATAGATATTCTATTCCCTCTAGAAGCCATACCAGATACGAACCCACTGCTTGCATTCAAATTTGACATGCTACTTCCGAGTGTATCTAGAACATCTATGGTCCTCTCTAAGCCCATGATACTAGCTCTCCCAAGAAATGAGTTCCTTTGGGAAACCTACAAAACACAGAATACAACATTAGCTAAAAGTTCCGAGTAAAAGCCATAATCTACTTGAGCAACTATACTCTCCTAACTAGACAGTATTGAAGAGCTTTTTTAGCATTTTCTGCTACAAGAAAATTCCAAGATCATCAATCTGATTCTTAAGGTTGTGTTTCAGCTGATCACATGCTTATCCACCAAAAATCAAAATCCAAACTTTTTATCCAGTTTGTGATTTAAAAGTCATAATCAAACCAAATTGTTTTTAGTTATTATATTATTATCATCTGTCAAAAGAATCAATCTCTAAAACTAATTGTATCACTTTTCAAAATTGTCAAGCTTAATGAAACATACCTTAGTAGTAGTCTTGGCAGGAGTTGATGGTCGCAATTCCCTCGAAAATGAAATCGGCAGCTCATTGAAAGTAAACCTCTGGCCGCTTCTCCCAGAATCGTCGAAATTGTCATTTGAATGATGATTCTCTATCTGCCTACTACGCTTCACTGACTTCTGCTTCCCAGAAAATTTAAGAGTCTTGTCTACCGTTTTCGCATTTTTCTTTTTGGTCCCTACTGAGCAAACCGCTCCCATTTTTCTTAAAGGCTTTATTTTATTTCAGAGAAAACCTGATAAAAAATTAAAGCAAATTAAACTTCTACAATGGAACAAACAAACAACTGACGTTATTACTATCAATGTAATTAATATCGAGTTCAAAGTAATTGAGATTCATTTTTTAACCAATTTTTGCATTGAAAAGCCCAGAAGAAAAAAAAAAACGAAAATAGAAGCAAAAACTAAAAAAGAAAATAAAAGTAAAGATAAATTTAGAATCAGAAATAAAAAAAAAATCCCCAAAAATCAGAAAAACAAAAACTTTGACCAAGCTGACTTTAAATTTTGTAGAAAACAGAACACCAAGAAATCTTGAATTTCTTTTCTTTCGTGCATTTTCCAACCAACCAAGCAGAATTCAGACTTCTCACCAGATAATTGTGTCGGAGAAAACGAGAACGCACCTGCGAAAGTGGCCGATGAAAATCTACGAACGTAAAACAGAGCGCGGGAGATAGAAAAGTAGAATTCCTGTCGTGAGCCAACCCAACTGAAGATGGACTCAGTTATCTTACGATCGATTGGCTAACAGAAAGAACGTGTAATAGAGGAATACAAGCGGAAATCTCGTGAAGGAACGAAACAGAAATCGTTGACTATAATGATTCATTCTTCTCCTATCTACCTGTTAACAAGTCTTCGTATGAAAGGAATGAAAGTCCCGCCCGCCGTGTCTGAGTTTTGGTATAATAATTTATAATAGTAATTTATAATAATCTATAATGATGTCTGACTGACGTTACTGTTGTAGTCTTTGAATACTCATTTTACCATTTTGCCCGTTAAAAAAAATATAATTGTTTCGTGGAATATTTGGCGTTTGTTCAACTGTCAGGAAGCTTGAACTTTATAACGTTCAATCTTCCTTATTATATTACATGGTAAGCAAAGTAACATGATCCATCTTTATCGTACCGAAATCTTTTTGAATTGTCCACACTAACGAAAGACAATTTGGAGTCATGGAGCTTGACTTAATCTTTGGCCTAAAACCATCCATCAAAGACCCAAAAAACCAAATACATATATATTTTAATGCAGAAAATGAATTGAAATTTACAACATGTGGCTTATCAATTCAGAAAATATTGATGATAGAACCCGGTCAAAGAAACGGCATAGGAAGCCTCAAGTTTGAGTGTGGAGTCTGGTTGCTCGATTGATTAACCTCCAACTACCATGCTGATGGCTGTATTGCTGAGATAATCAGGTTAGACTTTTTTTTTTTTTTAATTAGAAAATAGAAAAAATAGAAAAAGACTTGTGATTAAGGGGTGTTATTGTCATTTTGAAATCAGCAGTAATGTCAAACGAAAGAAGCGGAAGATTGGATGGGTGAATTGAACTAAGAACAGGTCGTAACTAATACTGGACACGTTGATCCTCTGTATTGCCCAAGGAGGACGCAATGGCATATCAAGCGACGCAACGCCCGCTCTCCGACATAATCCGAAAAGTTCAGCGCCCCGTAGGCCCGCTGCTCTAGTCATATTACGAAATTGCTAAGATGCTTCCGGGCTCGCTGGGGCCTGAGAGTGTCAATGTTTGACTACAGTTGACAGAATTGAAGAGGGGAGCTACGGAACAACTAGTTTATTAATGTGATATTCAGTTATTCACTCCTGAATCATAATTATAGTAGACAAAAAATTATAAAAGAATAAGTGATATATGAGTTTTGGATGTTTCAAGAATTAACACAAATATATTTGGTTGATTATTAATTAAAATCTGTGAGTTATTATAGTGTTTAATTCAAAAGTAGGCTTTTTCCAAATCTGATCAGAATATCTTGGGTATCTTTTGACTAAATTCCAAATTGATAAGCATTATCCACTCCAGCACCTGTACCAAAAATTGCAACCAATTGGTTTCTGACCCACCGTTTGTCATAAATGAAAACCCAAGGCCCAGCGTGCGTATACCAAAACTGGGCCACTTTGACCCATCAAAATTGAGACAATAGAATAGAGTAATGCCGTCTTGTACCGGACCACCGCCAATCACCTTGTTAGTCCCAATAAATTTGTATTAGAAAAAATTATGTAAAATGGTTGTTCTCACTTGTGATGCAAGAGTCCAAACTCAAATGAAGTAGATATTGAATAATAAAAGTAGATAAACAGAATGGGTATATATCATTCATGGGTGTTTGTTTCTTTTATATCTGAAATCTGAATTTCAGACATTTTGAATGTGTTTTAAGAATTGCAACCAACCTAAAGCCGCCGCCGCCGCCGCCGAAGGCTTGGTTTTATCCCCTCCTTGTATTCTTGTTCCTTCTTTCTTCCAAATTGGAAAATAAAAACATTATACAGAGGGGTAATGTAAATATGTAATATGCCAACTTTAATTCAAACATTAATCATCATAAAAATCACACAAACTTCACTTCGCATAATATTAAGTTGGTCGTGTTGTGTTTATTGAACAAAAGAAAAACGACCATATTCATCATAAATAAAACATCACATCTCTCAAGAGAGTTGACCACAATCAGCGATCACAACAGGCTTAGAGGTCCTTCCAGAGGAAGACCCAACCTTCTCAGCCGCCTTCACCACATCCATTCCCTCCACAACTCTACCAAACACCACGTGCTTCCCATCAAGCCACTCTGTCTTCGCGGTACATATGAAAAACTGGGACCCATTAGTTCCTGGTCCAGCGTTTGCCATAGACAAAATCCCAGGCCCTGTATGCTTCCTTATGAAATTCTCATCAGCGAATTTCGCTCCGTAAATTGATTCACCTCCGGTTCCATTCCCTGCAGTGAAGTCACCTCCCTGGCACATGAATCCAGGAATCACGCGATGAAATTTCGATCCTTTGTAGTGAAGCGGCTTCCCGCTGCGTCCCATCCCCTTCTCTCCGGTGCAGAGGGCTCGAAAGTTCTCCGCGGTTCGCGGCGTTGTGTCCGCGTAAAGCTCCATCACGATCCGGCCAGCTGGAGCTCCGCCGATCGTCATGTCAAAGAACACCTTTGGATTTGACATCCTAGAGAATCTGGATTCTTCTTCCCTTCCGGTGTAGATGTAGTTACGTCAACGCTGTTGTTACCAGTGGACTACTTGGAGAGACTGAGCGTGGAGATTGGTCTCTCATGCTCTTTTATATAGGATTTTTTATAGAATAACAATATCTAAGGAGGTTTGATCCTGGCCGTTTAAGTAAACACGTGTCAGTATCATGGTTAGATTGGACTGCGGTATTTTCACGCTATTTTTCTTTGGGTCCCACGTGGTGACAAGTGACAAACAACAAGTGAGATGAATTATTGGATTTGGCCCTGGACCAGGTACGGCTGTTGCTGAGCTGATTACTGGCTGCCTGGTCTTTTAGTCCCTAGATGGAAAAATCTCTGCATAATTTTGGGCCCATAAAAAGATACAATGATCTTGGGCTTAGTCTTGGCTGGGCCTGGGCTAAGTTGAACCTCCCGCCAAAAAAAGGTCATTGCAAGGGATGGGTATATTCGTTATACATGACCAGGTGATACGTTGTTAGAAGATGGCCAATTATTGAGCCAAAAAACAATATTTCATTGTCATTAACTAAACAGACTGTTCAACTTTCTACAATTAATAATACAAACTACGTAATATGATAATGCTCACTCCACGGTTTGCTTTGATCATCTCACAACGAACACCTAAAGCCGGCAGAAGTAAATATATATTAATGGCCGGCAATTCAAAGAAGAACTTTGCACAAAGTTACCTTGACCAAAATCACTGTGAAACCATCTCCATTCTCAGCGTTCACTTCTTAAATAGCGCGAGCACTTTCATTAAGAATTTTTTTTTATTTGTTTATTCATTTTTGCTAAGATTTTGGTCTATATGGTAAGAATTTATTTTATGTTTCATGTTGATCTGGTTTTGATTGAAATATTTGACTAATCTAGTTGTATCAGGCACATTTGGAGTGGCGCTATGTTTAATCTCTTCTCCTTTGATATGTTTCAGAAGCTGCTTTACAGAAGGTTGCTGAGAATCGTGGCTTCATTGGCTGTTTCTATTAATTGAAAATTTATATACTCGGATTTTCTTGTAAACGATGGCTGGAAACTATAGGTTTGCTATGGACCAAAAAGATATTGTAAGATTATTGATAACAACAGTTGGAAGTTTCATACAAGATCGGTTGATTAATAAGGAACAGAGAAGCCAACACAAAGAACAGTGTGCAGAGAGATTAGCATCTGAAGACGGGAGTTCTGATAAAACTTCAGAGGTTCGATACTCTGATCAAGCAGTCCTAGCAAATTTGGATTGGGGAATTGATGCCCTTGAAGAAGCCATCAATACCTCCAACATGGAAACTAAGCTTGCACGATTAGACCATGCAGAGAAGATGCTCCAAGTTTGTGCAATGTTAGATTCCAACCACAAAACTGCTGGAGTCCCCAATTTCTATCTCTCTGCTTGGGCGCACCTCAACCTTTCATATCTATGGAAATTGCGTAATAATGTTCATAATTCTGTTCTTCATGTTCTTGAGATGTTTATTATTGATCCATTCTTCTCAAGGATTGATTTTGCTCCTGAACTCTGGAAAGAATTGTTTCTTCCACAAATGAGCTCAATTGTTGGGTGGTATTCAGAGGCAAGGCACAGACTTGTGATGGAAGTAATTCCTGATTCTTCTGATTTGTCATTTACTGCTGATTTGGAGCAGTTCTTCAATGAATCTTTGCTCTTTTCTATGAGGCCGGATCAAGTGGAGAAGTTGCAAAAGCTGGAGCAGCTTTATGGACAGTCATTAGATGAGAATACAAGGCTTTTTGCCAAATACTACAAGGACTGTATGAACTCTGATTCAACCACTGGGAAGAAGGTGATTCCAATGTTGCCAATTGCAGAACCACCAATGACTCCTTTGCATGAGGTTAGCCGCTCAATTCCTGATTATGTAAAATTTGGTCCGGTCTTGCCCAAGAGTGCTGGATTTTCTCCAATTCTTAAGTCTAAAGATAATTCAAAAGCACCTAGCAGGTTAGTTTCAAAACTCCAGTAGTAGATTAAAAGTTTGTTACTCATTTAGTTATGTAGGTGTTGATTTTCACCAATTAAAGATGTTAAGAATTCAACTTCTTTGGTTTTAGTGTCAGTGAAACTTACTGGTCATTTGGTTGGCAGATTGAATGCAACTTCAGGGCCCTCACAGGATCTGGAGGAGTCTGCCATATGGGATCCTCGAGTAAGGCTTTTCACATTTCTATGTGCAAATATTGTATCAATGGTCTGTACTCTTCACAGGCTTTGTAAATTTTCAATAAGCAATCTTTTGTTCTCGGTAACTTTGCCAGGAGGAGTTGCTTGAGGAGAAAGAATATGATTCCGATTATGAGGCTAATGATGATAGTATAAATTGTGAAAATCATAACTTAATGTCTCCTGCTGGTGTGATAATGACCGAGGATGAGCAAAGTGGGTTAAAAGGAACGGAACCTAAAACAAGGACCTGGACACCTTCTCCTCCAGTTTTCTCTCCCATAAATTCTCCGAAAATTCCTTCTCCACAGATGTTATCTCCAAAACCTAATAGTAAAAGAGAGCCCAAATCCATGCTGCGCCTTTTGTCCAGACGTGTTTCTGATTGCTCTAGCGTCGCTTCTTTGCCTTTGGTTTCACATATGAATAATGATTCCAGCATTAGCTCAGCAGACTCAGATGGTGAAGTGGCAGTATGTTAAAAACTTAATATTTATCACATTTTATTTAATTTGTTACCATGTTAGATTTCTACTGATATTATCTTTGCAACTTAGGAGCGGCAGAAAAGTTCCAGAAAAAAAAATCCTCGACCACGAAGTATGAGCTATGACAATGTGAATATGGAAATGCTAGATAGGTAGGCATCACTTTTTCATATTATTTTACATCGCAAATGGAATTTTATAATGTACTATGTGCCAATTATATGGCTTTCGGCCTCTGACTAGCATATTTTCAACAAAGACTATGATTTTCCTTCTCCAAATTTTAACATCATTCATTGGATTCTGCAGTCCCCGTAATGAAAGTGATGAAGGAAGCCAAAGCTGCATTTCACTCCCATGTTCTGAGAAGCTGACTTCTAGGTCAAGACCTCCAAAAGATTTTGTGTGCCCTATTACAAGCCAGATTTTCAATGATCCAGTTACCCTTGAAACTGGTCAGACTTATGAAAGAAAAGCAATTCAAGAATGGCTACAAAGAGGAAACACAACTTGTCCCATCACTCGGCAACCTCTCTCGTCCAGTGCACTTCCCAAAACAAACTATGTCTTGAAGCGACTTATAACATCTTGGAAGGAGCAGTATCCTGATCTTGCTCAGGAATTTGCTTACTCTGAAACACCAAGGCGTTCATTTGGCTCAGTCTCCATAAAAGAAACGCCGTTGGCATCCACTCCATCAAGAACATTCAACTTTCACAGTCTTAAGAGTGCAGATGATTATATTAATCAAAGGAACAAAAGATTTATGCGGCCAGCAATGTCTACATCTCCAACTAGTGTAATACCTCAGGCTGCTGCTGAAACAATTATAAATGGACTAAAACCTTACATTTCAAGTCTTTGTACTTCAGAAAACTTGCAAGAATGTGAAACAGCAGTGTTGTCGATAGCCCGATTATGGAAGGAGTCAAAGGCTGATCCTGGAGTTCATGCTTATTTATCCACACCAACAATCATAAATGGATTTGTGGAAGTACTATCAGCCTCTTTGGATAGAGAAGTTCTGAGAACATCAATTTACATTCTCTCTGAGCTGATATTTGCAGATGAAAGTGTTGGAGAGGCTCTTACTAGTGTAGACTCTGATTTTGATTGTCTGGCTGCTTTGTTAAAAAATGGGCTAGCTGAGGCTTCCATTCTAATATACCAGCTGAGGCCAGCGTTTGCTCAGCTTTCAGCTCATAACTTTATACCCTCTCTTGTTCAGATAATCCTGAACAAAAATGAAGAGTATGATGATCTTCAATTTGTTATGGAGCCCAAAGATTCTGCTATTGCAATACTTGAGCAGATACTAATGGGAGGAGATGAAAATAGCAGGTCCATTAATGCTTTGAGTGTCATCTCCACCAATGGGGTTCCTGCCTTGATCAAATGTTTGGACAGGGTGGAAGGAAGCAGGTCCATTATTTCGATACTCCTATGTTGTATGCATGCTGATAAGAGTTGCAAGAATTTGATAGCAGATAGAATTGAATTGTCTCTTGTTCTTGAATTGTTTCATGCTGGAAATGATAGCGTGAGAGGCATATGCATAGATTTTCTCTCAGAGGTGGTTCAGTTGAGCAGGTATATAGTCTGTTAATCTGCTTTATGTATCAAATCTTCACTTCTCCTGACATAAGACCTCAAAAATTGTGTAATTTCATCAAAAAAATCATTAAAATGTTCTGAAAATTATGTTAAAATTAATTATGTCACTGAATTTAATGAGTTTTCCAATAAAAAAATATGATTTTTGAAGTGTTTTTTTAATTTCCACAATTGAAACACAAAAATTTTAGGGCACAATTTAAAATTACTATTATATTTATTATGAGTAAGTCAAAATTTTGTTTAATGCAAAATTAGTAAGCATTTAATATAATCTTATTATTAGGAATACTCTCATCTTAACAAATGAGTTTGGCTTCCTAAAATATTAATGTTGCACATGTTTAGATGATTCTAGTGTAAATAATATCTCACGCGTATCTGTGTCTTATTCAATTGCAATGCACTTAAGCATTCATCTCGCTGATGTCCTTGAAAACACATAATGAATCTAGTGATACTTTCCATACTGATACTTTCCAGCTTGTGATTCTTCATAAGTCATAGCCTTCTCAATGAATATTTCCTTCCTCTTATGTTGTTTCAGGAGGACATTCTGCAATCATATTTTGCAAACTATTAGAGATGAAGGAGCATTTAGTACAATGCATACATTTCTAGTCTATCTTCAGATGGCTCCCATGGAGCAGCAACCTGCCATAGCCTCTCTTCTTCTTCAGCTTGATCTTCTGGTTTGGCTTGCCCCTTATAAATCATCAAAATAGTTGCAATTTGTAAATAGAGTTTCTAATAAACAGGAATAGGGCCATCCAATCATAGATTCTTACAAAATTCTTGTCACAGGCGGAGCCACGGAAGATGAGTATTTACAGGGAAGAAGCAGTAGAGGCACTAATTGAAGCACTCCGCAGAAAGGATTTCCCCAACTCTCAAATGATGGCTCTGGATGCTTTACTATCTCTTTCTGGGCGTTTCACTTCTTCTGGGAAGTCCTACACTGAAGCTTGGTTACTTAAGATTGCAGGGTTTGATGTACCTTACAATGCACTGATGAAGGCAGAGCGACTCAGTAAACCTGAATATGATCTGGTGGAAAAAATGGTTTACATCTATGTGGTTTTTGGGTGGTTGTGGAACTCGTTACTCTTTATTTTTACATCAGTCCTGAATCTTAAACACTTTGTGTGTAGGAAGAGGAAGAGAAAGCTGTAAATTCCTGGGAGAAAAGGGTGACTTTTGTACTCTGCAACCATGAGAAGGGCTCCATTTTCAAGGCTTTGGAGGAATGCCTCAGAAGTAATTCTTTAGAGATGGCTAAGTCTTGCCTTGTCATTGCTGCATGGCTCACAAACATGCTTTCCACTCTTCCTGATACTGGTGTAAGAGGAACTGCTCGCAAGTCTTTGCTTGATGAATTTATAAATGTGCTTCAATCATCTAAGAACCTGGAGGAGAGGGTTTTGGCAACCCTTGCGTTGAAAGCTTTCATCAGTGATCCAGGTAAATTTCCGGTTGGTTAACTTCTATATATAAAATGTCTTCGGGTGTAAGAAAACGGCGTTCCATCTCAAAAGGTCAACCTATTTGAGAGGAGTAACACAAATCCTTATATACTCGTGAATCACCCCATATTTTATTAATGTGGGACTTTGTTTGCAAGCCCAACAATTTCTCCCTCGAACAAGACTCGCGAGGTTCAACCAACCTTCCCTCAAGCCAATATTTTTTTGTCTATACATCTCCTAACACTAGGAAGATCAACCTCAAATCTTCTCATACTAGGAAGAAGATCACATTCCATCAAGTTTTTCATCCATCTTATGGGTTCACCGTTGACACATTTCCTCATACTAGGGAGATCACATTACATCGAGTTTTTTTCATCTTTTTTTTTTGGTTGGAGGGTTCACCACCTTCATGTCCTTGGAGGAGTCCACTTAGCTACGTTTGGAGTCTAGCTCTGATACCACATATAATGAAATGGGATTCCATCTCAAAATGTCAACTTATTTGAGAAGAGTAGTCCAAGTCCTTATATACTTATGAATCACTCTATATTTTATCAACGTGATACTTTATTTGCAAGCCCAACACAGAGAACCTGTACTGAAAACTTAATTATATTTTCATGAATTTAAGCTGCTCTTGAGGAACTGGGGAAGTATGCTAAATGCATTTACGGAACGCTGAGAAAGCTTAAGAGGAATTCAACAGCGGTCACTGATGTTCTAAAAGCTTTGATGAATTTGTCATCAGTCAATGCAGTAAGTGCCTGTTCCATGTACACTCTTCTGTATAAGTAATATAGACAGTAACTTATTAACCTTAACCTTTCTAATTTAGACAGAGTTGTGGAATTGCACTGAAGTGGTTGAATTGGATTTATCCACAAATGGTGAGATTCTGTGTATGCTTCATTTGAAAGGTCGTGTTTTGAGCAGTCATTCTGATGGAACTATAAAGGTATGCCCTTAACAAAATCTCCCTCTCTGTCTCTGGTTGACTTTTTGACATTACATATAGATTTCTATTATTTTGTCTGACAACTCTGCATTGTATATCTTTCTCCTAGATGTGGAGTGCTGGGAAGAAGGTTTTGAGGTTGATACAAGAAGTTCGTGAGCACACTAAGGCTGTCACGTGCCTCTATGTTCCATCTTCGGGCGACAAACTGTACAGCGGTTCCTTAGATAAAACAATTCGTGTAAGTCAGCCCATAACTAGTACAATTTCATGTCATCTACATCAGAGCATGAATAAAATTAAAATTGTTTATATAATGCCTTGCCCCAAGAACAACTCTTCATGTTGATGACCTTGGTGGGTGCTGAAAAAGCTATGATCGAAACATTTGGATGCACTATACTAATAAACTCTTTGGGACTTCTTCCATTCATAACTTAAATCATTGTCCAGCACTTTTTAAGGGCTCAAGCTTTGTTTTGCTCCAAAGACTTTCTTACAACATAACTAAATATCGTTACCAAAATTTGTTTTACATGCTTCATAAAACAGGTCTGGGCCATCAAGTCAGAAGAAATTCATTGCGTTCAGGTACATAACGTGAAAGAGGCAATATACGAGTTGACAGCAAATGCTGAGTTTGCTTGCTTTGCATCTCAAGGAACCGGTGTAAAGGCAAGTACATTCTGTTCATATTTGTTGAAGGGAGTCTATAACTAAGACATTTTCGCTAAAAATTCCATCATCACAGGTGTATAATTGGTCTGGGGTTCCAAAGCACATAAACTTCAATAAAAGCGTAAAATGCCTTGTCATGGCAGGGGACAAGTTATACTGTGGCTGCTCTGGTTACATTATCCAGGTAAACAAATTATTTCTAATGTTTCCTAAGCATTTGCTTGATTTTAGCAATCTCCAAATTGAAGTTTTTGGTGATCCAGGAGGTGGATTTGAGCATTTTCACATCGAGGACGTTCTATGCTGGTACCAAAAAACTGTTAGGGAAACAAACAATTCATTCCCTGCATATGCATAACAATCTTCTCTTTGCCGGTGGCACTTCAGTTGATGGGACAGCAGGAAAGGTGAGCAACTACTGTTATTATCGTTACTTGCAGAAAAATAAAAAGACCCGCATAAGTAGATGGGTTGATTTTAATTTTCTTGCAACAAATTTGTATATGGAAGGTATTCTGTCTCTCAACAAAGGCAGCTGTGGGATCGTTCTCAACGGGATTCGATATTCAACGCATCGCTGTCAACAGTGACTTCGTATTTACGGCTACAAAATGTGGAATCATTGAGGTTTGGCTAAAAGAAAAAGTCACGAGAGTTGCCCCCATTAAACTCGGTGGCGGACACACAAGAGTCACGTCCTTGGTAGCAGATATGGATGGAGGAATGCTTTACGCTGGCTCATCTGAAGGCAAAATGCAGGTTAGACAATTCAACCATAGCTACCAAGTTTCTAGAAAATTAAGAAGATTTTACTTTACCAATTTGATTTTGGCATCTGCCTGCAGGCTTGGACTCTAGACTAGACGTCAACGATTTCCGCCACAAGAGATTGTAATCCCAAGTGTTTGTTGTAAATCCAAGTTGTGATTAACCTTCTTGTTAGCTATACTTTTAAGAGCAACTCAAATTTTATTTCCAATTAAACCGCCAGCATCCAAATAAATGTTTTTGTAACACAAATCAAATTCAGCTTAATCATTTATAAGTAATCATTTGTAAGTTCAATTAGCTCGTTTCGGTCCTTAAATTTGGTTAAACGTACTTCCAAATAGAGATTCTGTGGTGTAAAATTATTGGAAGTTCCAAACTTCCAACAACACCAGAGATAACTTCTGCTCCGCTCCGAAATAACTTGGTCATCCGTCGCAGGTGGCAGTCAAATAATTGTTACCAACTAGAACAGATAGCACTCAGAATGAAAAGGACTTTATAACTTGCTAGATAATATCAAAGATCTTTCGATCTCAGGCAATCAACAAAAGTTTCCTCATCGCGCTATTTCAAAGAAAAAATATCGCTTACCAAAACAAAAAGAAAAAAAAAAATCGAATCGGTGGTTGACCAGCACTCAGTATGAGTAGGAGGTTTGATATTCGTCATTGAATAATCAGACGATTTTTAACTTATCATCATCATGCTCGCTCCACCACCATTAATGCCACTTAAAATTTCGAGAAAAATAAAAATAAAGTATTTACCACCATTAATGTCACTTTTAAAAAAACATAAATGAAATAAAAAAATGATGAAACCATCAGTAACATTGGATCAATGCATCAGTTTTGACACGATGTGTCTCAGACGACCGTCGTGAGAATTTTAATCCAATCTCATCACTTGATTCATCACCTAATACATATCTGCATCAACAACACAAGACATATTAAAAGAGAGATAAGAGAGAAGACGAGAAGACCTCGCTGCAACTCCATCCACAGCGTTCCTAGGGTTTCCACTGATAAAACTCTTTGCAGAAGACTATTTATAGAGGAGTCATTTTTTGTTTTAGGGTTTTAATCATTTCTGTATTGACGATTCTACCCTTTCGAGCTTTCCGCTCCGTAACACTTGGGCCTTACTTCGAGGCCCAACCCAATGACTTGTTATTTAAATAAATTTTAGGGAATTATCGGACCCCTTTATTTTACAAAATATTCCCCCAACGCCCAACCTTTTCAAAACCTAACAACCTCAACCGTTACTCTCCGTTTTTGTCAATATATCAGAATAAAGGATAGTCAAGGGTAGCAGAGTCTTTTTAAATCTTGATTAAAATTTACAAGGTGGGGATTTGTGGAGGAAAAGTTTCGTAAAGGCTTATTTTACCTTTTTTGAAGTCAAAAACACATCTCTTCCATATAAGCCCATAATAACACTGAACCAGTGTTTTGCGCAGGAAGAAGGGAAGACGAAAGGACTTTTTATAAGGTGACCAAGAGTCACAAGGAGTGGTGTTAGCTAGGCTTGAAATCACGACGACTCTGTACTTCGCTGAGGTTCTGACTTCTTAAATGAGGTTGCATAATTTTTAAAAGATTTCCTATTGACAAACTGTTTTGTTACTATGCAGATGAAGTAGTTTCTTTGATTTTGGAGTAGTGGTCCGGTTGTTTACTTTTGGAGTATTGGCTTGGAGGGCTTGCCATTTTATGTGTTTCTTTGGTACAGACCATGGTATAATTTTAGTTTATAGTGAAACTGATTTTTCGGATAATTGGATGAATGACCTTGTCTATGCCAAAGATTGGGTCAGATAGACCAATTATCTCGTAATATTTATGCCAAATATAAAATGATGTTTGTATATTTAACCCTCTTTGAATGCTTATGGGATGTTAAGAATTTAACAATGATATTTGTGTCATTTTATACAGTTTGTAGCATCCATTTCAATTGTGTTATTTTCAGAATTTTAGAACGTTAATTGATGCATGGCTTTCCTTATGGCAATCACTTACACCGCATGACAATCACTTACACAGCTTAACAATTATTACAATACATAGTTGAACAGAACCCTCATACATTGTTTGATTTTCCCTCTCACTTCCATTGTCTGGAATCTTCCTTCTCTTGCACCTGCAAGTTTTGCTTGCATCTCATATTACATGACCTATAGGTGTTGTTAATTCTTCTGTTGATGACCCCCAATTCATTTTCAGGTTTCATATCCGCATTGTAATCTTCAGCAAACTCAGCTTTTTGTGTTGAATTCATCTTTCTCTGAAAGCCGAAAGGAGTAGTAACTGCAGGTCCCAGTCACCAAAAAAAATAAATAAAAATAAATATTGTTAGGATTTTTCGCTGACTTCGAAGTCCTCAAGGCTGCCCTCTTCCTATATTTACAATACCTATTTTTGAATTTTATCACCCCACCATTGATATTCTTTCTCTTAATACTCTTTTCGCACTCAGAATATGATAATTTGTTGACTGATTTAGTGTTAGAACTTTCAGCCATCAAAGCTGCAAGTTTGCAATTTAAAAAGAGATTTATTTAAGAAAGTTGGAATGGAAGCTATTATCAACAGTTTGTTGCATGTGATAAGTCTTTGTAAATATAAAAGTATATGTATTGAAAAGATGAAACGAAAGAACAGAAAATATTCAGTATTTTTCACCTCAATTTTCTTTATATGGTATCAGAGCTTTAGAGCGGTTCCAGTTTTTTTTTTCTTGAGGTCTTGTCGTTTCACTTTCATTATGTGGTGTTGATATCATGACACAACAAGATCTAAACAACCCGTATTATCTCCATCATGGAGAAAGCCCTGGTTCGATACTAGTTTCTCATCCTCTTGTAGGAAGTGAAAATTACTATGGATAGAGATGTGCTATGATTCTTGCTTTGTCTGCTAAGAACGAGATCATGTTTGTTGATGGCACTTTACAAAAACCTGAGGTTTCCAATACTTCGTATCTGTTGTGGGTGAGATCTAACAATATGGTTATGTCCTGGATTTTAAATGTTGTGCTTAGTGAGATTGGATTTAGTGTAATAACTCTTGAAAGTGCACGAGAAGTTTGGGTAGAGTTGCAGGAACGTTATGCTCAACAGAATGGTCCCATGTGGTGTCAGATTTAGAGAGATATCTCTACATTTTCACAAGATTTTATTACAGCATATTACACTAAGTTGAATGGGATGTGGGATGATCTACAGACTTTAGAGTGTGTTAAACATCAGCATATTTTAAATGTTACTCGATCCCTTCGTTTCCCGTCTTCCATGCCTTTAAAATACTGGGGTTATTGTGTACTAACTGCGGCTTACTTGATCAATAGGACCCCATCAACCAAGCTCAATAGTAAAAGTCCACATGAGGTACTCTTTTCTTCACCTTCTTCCTATAACCACTTAAAAACTTTTGGATGTCTTTGTTTTGCATCAACACTTAATCGTGGAAGAACTAAGTTTGATCCACGTGCAAAAGCTTGTGTTTTCATAGGATATCCTCATTGAATAAAAGGATATCTTCTTCCAGACCTTCAATCATACACTTCATTTATCTCAAGAGATGTTGTTTTTCATGAAAACATGTTTCCATTTTCTCCCTCTTTCAAACTGGAGTCTCTTCATAAATCTGCTAAAGAAAGTCCACAGGTAGTATCATTTGTTGTTTTAGATTCAGGAGACACAAGTTCTACAGAAGTAGAGTCTCTTGAGTCATCACATAATCATGCAGACGCTGAACCAGTCACTTCATTACAAAATTACATAGAACTTATGGACACATCTCATAATGATCCAAAGAAATTCCGTGAGTTGTTATCTGATGCTACAGTCAGGAGGTCAACAAGGTTCAGGAGGCATCCAGGTTATTTACGTGACTATCATTACCATTTAGCTATTACCAATGACTCTTCTGCTAGCAACAAGTCAGGTACAATTTTTCCCTTACATTTAGTCATATCCTATGCTAAACTATCTCCTACACATCGTTCTTTTACCCTTGCTATTTCTATAAATCAAGAACCAAAAAGTCTTATTTGGAAGTGATGGAGGTTCCTCACTGGAGAAAGGCAATGGAAGCTGAAATTCAAGCTCTAAAAAGAAATAACACGTGGACTATTACATCATTACCAAAAGGTATAGTTCCTGTGGGATGTAAGTGGGTAAATAAGATAAAGCACAACGTAGAGGGAAGTATTAAACGTTACAAGGCCAGGCTTGTTGCAAAGGGATATACACAACACAAAGGTATTGACTATACTGAAACTTTTTCCCCTGTTGTAAAGATGGTTACAATTCGGATAGTACTAGTATTGGCTGCAAAGAAAGGATTTTACTTACATCAATTAGATGTCAATAATGCATTTTTGCACGAAGATTTGTTGGAAGATGTTTATATGGATTTTCCCCCATGTTTTAAAACAGATGGTGAGTCAAGAGTTTTAAAGTTGAACAAATCCTTGTATGGTTTAAAACAAGCATCTAGGCAATGGTACTAGAAGTTTGTTGACACATTATTGGCTCATGGTTTCTCTCAATCAGACTCAGATGCTTCTTTATTCATTCAAAAGGATGGACCATATATTCTGTTGTTGCTTGTATATGTAGATGATATCATGTTAGCAACAAATAATGCATCTAAAATTGTAAATTTGATAATCTTTCTTGACTCACATTTCAGACTTAAGGATTTGGGGCCTCTTAAGTTTTTCTTGGGATTTGAGGTAGCTAGATCAAAGGAAGGGATATTGATATGTGAGAGGAAGTATGCACTAGAACTTATTGATGAGGCTAGAGTACTTGGAAGAAATCCTTCGAAGGTGCCCATAGATCCTAATCAGAAATTGTCTCAACATCAAGGAGATATATTGGAAGATTGTGCTGAGTATAAGAGATTGATAGGCAGACTTTTGTACTTAACACTCACTAGACCAGATATTTCCTTTGTTGTACAGGTTCTTAGCCAGTTTATTGCACAACCACAGGAACCACACTATAAAGCAGCAATAAAGGTGTTAAAGTATATCAAAGGAACTCTAGGCCAAGGTTTGTTGTTCAGCAACAAATGATCTTTGGACTTATAAGCATACTCTGATTCAGACTGGGCTAGTTGTCTAGACACAAGAAAATCAGTCATAGGGTATTATGTTTTTCTAGGAGATGCAATAGTTTTATGGAAATCAAAGAAGCAACACACTATTTCAAGATCTACGGCTGAAGCAGAACCGCGCATTGGGGACAGTTGCAGCAAATTTGGTTAGGTTTAAGTAGGTACTTAATGAGGTGGGAATATTACAAACACATCCTGCTATTATACATTGTGACAGTCAAGCTGCGATCCAAATAGCAGCAAATCTAGTGTTTCATGAGAGGACAAAACACATTAAAGTTGACTGCCATTTTATTCAAAATCTGGTGCAAAGGGAAGTAATAAAAATCATGTACATCAAGTCTGCAGAATAAGTTGCTAATATCTTCACTAAAGCTACACTAGCATTGATTTTGAAGTATCTATTGTGCAAGATGAATGTGCATAACATACACATGTCATCTTGAGCGAGGTTATCAAAAGTTTGTTGCATATGATTTAAGTCTTTGTAAATATAAAAGTAACTCTAGTTATTGGGTAGTTTTGATAAGTTGTTCAAAAGTTTACCTTTCTAGTTGTGTAGTGGGGTGAATGTGAAAAGGTTGGTTACTAAGAAAACATAATTCAGAGTCTATACATATTGAAAAGATGAAACGAAAGAACATAAAATATTCAATATTTTTCACCTCAATTTTCTTTATAGCTATTGTCCTTTCTAGCCATGCAATGCAGAGTCGTTGCAAACTGACCATTGTAATGAGCAGTCACATTGTACTTTACAAGCAATTGATGGTTGATGGACATAAATAAGGGGTAAATGATAATTTTATATCACTTTTTTAAGGGGAAATACAATAACCCCCCAATTAAATTTGAAGAAACACTTAGCCCCACATTTTTACTAAACTAACA